>WOXC01003750.1:0-301699 GCA_011680675.1 Gymnobelideus leadbeateri
ATATATACACACATTCACATATGTATTCATATGACCATACACCCTTCTTCCATTATTTTCATACTGAGAAAGATTTCATCCGTCACAGTTATTGTTTTTCCATGTAGGAATGTAAATATTTCAACTTTGATAAGTTCCTTTTGATTTCTTTTTCCCTGATTACCTTCTCAGGCTTCTCTTGCTTCTTGAGTCTGGATGTCAAATTTTCTATTCAACTCTGGTTTTTTCCTCAAGAATGCTTGAAAGTCCTCTATTCCACTGAATGACCATATTTTCCCCTGAAACAAGATACTCAGTTTTGCTGGGTAGGTGACCCTTGAGTTCATTCCCAGCTCTTTTGCCCTCTGGAATATCATATTCCATGCCCTTCTATCCCTCAGTGTAGAAGCTGCCAGGTCCTGGGCTATTCTGATGGTGTTTCCACAATATTGAAATTGTTTCTTCCTGGCTGCTTGTAGTATTTTCTCCTTGATCTGGGGATTCTGGAACCTGGCTATAATATTCCTGGGAGTTTTCTTTTTGGGATCTTTTTCAGGAGGTGATCGGTGGATTCTTTCAACCTCTGTTTTGCCCTCTGGATCTAAAACATCAGGACAATTCAGTCTATTTTTTTTGTTCTCTTATGGAACCATTGTCTTATTGGTCCATTCTAATTGTTAGGGAGTTTGTCACTTGGGAAGGTTTTATACCTCTTGTGACAAACTGGTAATTCCATTTCTAATTTATTCTAATATGCTCATTTCTTTTCCAATTTTTTTCCTCTGGTGCTCTCATTTCATTGACAAAACCTTTTCTTTCTAAATCGCATCATTTCTTCCAGGAATTTTACTTGAATTTGGGCCCTTGCTATGTTTTTTCCTTGACACTTACTTGTAGATGTTTTAGAGTCATTCTCTACTGAGTTTGTATCTTAAGTGTCAGTCATTCAGTTGTTTGTAACTCATCACGACCCCATGGTCCAACTTCCATGGGATTTTCTAGGCAAAAGTACTTGAGGGATTGGCCATTTCTTTCTCCAGGTTTGTTTGTTTGTTTGTTTTTTAATTCAGGTAAGAGTGAAGTGACTTGCCAAGTCACAGAACTAGTAAGTATCTGAAGTCACATTGTACTCTTATCTTTCTATTCCAGGCCCAGTACTTCTATCCACTTTGTCACTAAGTTCCCCTATCTTAAGATACAGCATAATAGCTTTTTATGATGGTATTTTTTTCTTAGTATGTTTGCTTGTTCTTTCAGCCTGCTTTCTAACTTCAGACTTTACATTAGGGTCAGGCACATTATACTTCTGGAGTGAAGGTGGTCTGGGTTAGACTTGTTGCTTCTTTTTGGGGGGTTACTGCATTTTATGTCATTCTAGGATCTTAGGGACAGCTCAGACTGAGTCCCTAAAACATCTTTCAGTACCCCCCAAAATGGTCTAATCCAGGGTGAAGTCTGATCTCTCTCATGGTTACCACTTTAGTTCAAGTCTTCATTCTCTTTTGCCTAAATTATTTTAACAACCTATTAATTGGTCTTCCTGCCTGAAGTTTCTCCCTACTTTGTCCATTTTCTGCATTGCTAGGCAAAGTTCTTTGCTTTAAAAACAGATCTAATAATGACCGATAGTGGCTTCCTATTGCTTCTAGAGTAAAATAACAAATTATACTATTTAATTTTTACATCTCTTCATAACCTGGCCCAAATATCTTTCTAATCTCATTGGATATGACTTACCCCGTCCTGAACTTTGCAGTTTGTCCAAATTGGCCTTTCTGTGTTCCTGACTCCATCTCCCATCTCCATGCTTTTGAGTTGGCTTGTCCCTCTCGTGATTGGACGTCTTCCTCACCACAGCCTCACAAAATCCCTTTCTCCTTCAAAGGTGAAAGCAGCTGAAGTAGCACCTTATCTGCATGAAGCCCCTCCTGATCCCCTGAGCTGCTGATAGCCTCCCTCCCAAACCACCTTGTGTTTTACTATTCAGAGAGAGAGATTTATCTATGTGTATGTGTGTGTTGGCCTCTCTCCTTTGTCCTTGAAAACAAAGATTGTGCTGCATTCATTTTAAGTATTTCTGTTCCCAGCACCTAACACCCTGCTTGGCACATAGTAAGATGCTTAATACATACTTGTTGATTTATTAATTGAATGGGTAATTGATGACTTTTCGACTTCTCATAAGAAACTAGATTTTCCTAAGCAAACTGTTAAAGCATTATGAAATGTCTTTAAACATTTTCTTGAAATTGCTAATTGTATTCATTGCTTTGGTTTATATAGAATCATAAGCTTCTTAAAACATGAATTTTTAACCTGATATCCATGACCTTTTAAAAAATATTTTGGTAACCATATTTCTATGTAATGGTTTCCTTTATGGTGACAGGAATTTTATTTTATGCATTCTGAGAAGAAGTCCATAGGCTTTACCAGACTGCCAAAAAGGCCCAGGACACAAAAATGTTTAACCCCATTAGGGTGTTATTTATTAGTATTATAAACATATTAATGAGTTATCTTAACTTTTGATTCTATTCAAAGTAAATTTTGCTTTATATATCATCTACTACAGTAATAAATTATGTAATCTATACATTTATTCAAGGACATTTTACATGTAATTACACTTAGTGTTCTCATAATTAAAGATGAGATCTCTGATTTTATCAGCCCAGGGACTTCCTGAGTTGTTAACACAGACCTCACCTCCTGCATATTTGGGTAACTAGTTCTTTGTGAATTGCCCTGACCCATCTGATAATGAACCTCTCTATTTTCCTAGGATGATCTTTGGAAGAGAAGCAGTATAGCCAACACCTGTCTGTGTTCATAGTCATTTCAGTTTGATATAGTTGTGAACCCAGAGTCACCCTCACACCACAAAAATGCATTGAAAGTAAACATCAGTGGAGAAATTTTACTTTGTTGTTACTTAAACAAAATAGCTTAGACAATAAGTGCCCTTAGAAGTGTCACTAGTTTCCCAGCTGCTTCAGATGTTTTGAGCAACAGTCTGTTTTCCTTTTTGTGTTTCTCTTTACTTGGTTCTTAAATTTCATTCTTATAAGAATGCTACTTTGGTCACTTTTACCTCAGGGAGATCCTCTCACATAAACACTTCCTGACCCTTGGATGGGCCTCCCAGAACAAATTTCTGCAGAAAAGCAGAATCAGAAGTGGCAAAGGCAGGAAAAAGTTGACAGTGAAGTTAGTATTTATGCCTTATCTATACATGATGTGGGACAGTTTTGCCAAACACTGAATAATTTTCCTGTGGGAAACTTGAGCCCTAAAAGGAAATGAACATAGCTAACTAGAGGTCTGCATATCACAAGGGGCTCATGCCTATTTTTAGCCTAGCCCTATAATGCCATATTTGGATGGAAATTATGTGATATCAGGGCACAATTTTTTTTTTCAATAAATGGCTGTCCTTTCTGAAGATATCAATCTAGATTGTTAGCATGTGCTTTATTTTCTCAGTTCAGCAGCATACATAATAGTGCTTATGTAAATATGAATAATAAAAAAC
Source organism: Gymnobelideus leadbeateri (assembly GCA_011680675.1). NCBI lineage: Eukaryota > Metazoa > Chordata > Mammalia > Diprotodontia > Petauridae > Gymnobelideus > Gymnobelideus leadbeateri. The sequence goes on from WOXC01003750.1 coordinate 3,515, forward strand.
ATAGTTTTTGAAATACTTAGAAGGTTAAGAAGCAGTAGGAATATTTCTGGAACATATAGTGTATATTTGTGGTTCTGGAGGGCTCTTTCTGTATTAAAGTGCAGGCCTCCAGTTTCAGTATATAGTTTTGGGGTCAGGTTAGGTTCTATAGGATTTTTTGCTGTTTGGGAACAGTTTGATATTTTTGGGTAGAGACAAAAGAGAAGATCTTTGTTGTTTTGTTTTCTCAAGGAAAAGAACACTGTGCTTCAGAAAACCATTTGCAACTTTGTAACAGAGAAGGAAATAATATTAAATTGTAATTAGTCTATGAAAAATGTTCATATCAAATAGGATAAAAAAAACAGTGTGGTATAGTGGAAAGAGCACTAGATTTTAGTCAGGAAACCTGGGATCTTAATATTAACCCTTAATATTTACCTGCCATACAGACAGGCAAGTAATTTGCCCTGACACTGTTTTATTTGTAAAATTAGAATAATCCTTGCCTTTCCTGCTGAATGGTAGTGTTTGTGAAGGAAAAACTTTTTTTTTTCTTTTTAGAGGGCAATTGGGGTTAAGCAACTTGTCCAAGGTCACATGGCTAGTTTTTGTGTTAAGTGTCTGAGGCTGAATTTGAACTCAGGTCCTCCTGACTCCAGGGCTGGTGCTCTATTCACTGGCCACCTAGCCATCCCAGAAAAACTTTTTAAACTATGAAGTGCTAAAGAAATAAAGATTGGGGATTTGTTGTTGTTGTTGTTTTGTTTAATTTCAGTGTGGGCTACTTGCTTTTCGTTTCTTACTTTGATTTATTTAGACTAAAATGAGGGGCACACACACTACTTACTCACAGTGGGCTGCTCCAAGGGCAGTTTTATTTTTATGTTTTTATCCACAGCAACTAGTACCTATTGCATAGCAAGTACTTAATCAGTTCTTATTGATTTGTTTTAGGGTCATCTTCTCTAAATCTCTCATTTTACAGATGGGGAAACTGAGCCAGCAGAGGTGGGTTGTAGAATTAAGGGAATTCCCTTAGTTTACCAAGGTAACAGGTTGCAGAGACAAGCATCAGGATCAGGTTGTGTGGCTCTAATCTTTACTCTTTCTGCACGATGTCCCACAAGCAATGGTGGCAAGAGCTGCCCTTTTTTTTTTTAATGTTATTGGTGTCTTTTGTCTTTATATCATATTCTGTCAAAATAGAAAATCCTTTTCTCACCTCCAGATATAATCCTTCATTGTAACAGAAAAAAAAAACTAAATAAAAATATCCAGTAAATACCTGCTCATTCTTTCTTCAGCACCCCTGCCTGGGAGGGGAGAGGGCAGCAGGTTTCATCATCTATTCTCTAAGACCATCAGTAGTTTTTCATTTACTCAGCATTTAGCTTCCTCTTTGTGATAGATTTGTTTGTCTTATCATTGCATAGTTTTTGTTTTCTTTCTGTTTATTGTACTTTATATTGGTTCAAACAGATTTTCCCCATGTTTCTCTGGATTCCTCATCTTCATTATTTCTGACTTTATAGTAATAATCTATTACTTTCATATAACATTGTCTTTTGAGCTGTTCTCTAATTGATGGTCACCTGTTTTGTTTCAGACTCTTTAATAACTCCCTTGCTCTAGCACTTTCAGGCTGACAGTGCTAACATAACAGGAGAGAGTTTCCTGGGGGAGACACTGTAATGATTTATTATCCTGGTTATTAATGAGGAAACTGAAACTTAGACTGTAAGTTGGTCACATTCGCACAGTGAGTAAGCATCCAAAGCAAAACTCAGGCCCAGATCACTCGACTCCAAGATCATTCTCTCTCTACTACTCAATATCGTCTACAGTCAGAATTTAAATTGAACATGATCTAAATTCATTGTTACCACTATTAATAATATGATGCCTTAGGGCAGGCCTAGGTACAGGATATCAAAATATGCAGAGGAAAATCATCCCTCAGCGTCACTGCCCCCAGAGATTATAAATATGCTATTAGAGACAGCACCAGATAGTGAAAAGAGTGCTGAAGTTGAAGGCCAAAGATCTGGGCCCAGGGCTTTGACCAGGACTGGCTGTGTGACAGCCACTTCACCTCTCTAAGCTGCAATTTCCTTACCTGTAAAATGAGGATAATACTAAGTATAGATAAAATATATACAAGATAACTGAGGGACATGGTAAGGTGCTAGTACTTGTGGAGGTTATTAAAGACCTCTTATAGAAGGTAGCGCTGGAGCTAAGCCTTGAAGGCAATTAAGAATTCTTTTTTTTTTTAAACAAATGCTTTATTAACTTCTGTTTTACATCATTCATTTCCGCCATATTTTGAGTTACAATCATTTTCCCCCCATTATTCCCCTCCCCAACCTCCCAGAATAGCAGTCCCACAAGATATCGCTTCCTCCAGTCTGCTCTCTCCCATACCTTCTCCCATACCCCCATCGACTTTTCCATTAGAGGAAGGTGAATCTTTGTGTCCCAATGCCTGCACATCTTATCTCCCAATTACAAGCAAAAGAGTATTAATAATAGTATTTATATATATTTGAAACACTTAATGTTAAGACCTCGAATTTCAGATCCATTTCCTTCCTCCCTTGTCACCCATTCCCTCTGGGGAGATAAGTAATTCAGTATATGTTGTACATGTCTAGCTATGCAAAACATTATCATAGTAAATATATTGTACAAAGCTGCTTATAATTCCCTCCCACTCATCCCACCCCCACCTGGTCCATTCCCTACACGATCCTGTCCCTCTTCTATAGTGGGTACTTCCAACCTCCCCTCCCCCCAAGGATGCCCTCCCATCCATCATCCCTCCTCTCATCTCCCTTCCCCCTATCCTGCTGCAGGTTGAGATATCCCATTTAGTATGTATGTCATTTTCTCCCTGAACCAAATTCAATGTGAATATGGTTTTGCCTTTTTAGCCTTCCTTATTCTCCCCCTCCTTTGCAACCACTTCCCCTTGCTTCTTCTACATGGGATAGTTTACCCTACCCTGTCTCTCCCCATCTCCTCTTGCCACTTTCCTCTCTCACCTCATAATTTCATGCCTTGAGTATTCTCCCTTCCCAACAAATTCAACCTATGCCCTCTATCCATATATAACTGTAACCATATACATACACATTCACATATGTATTCATATGACCACACCCCCTTCTTCCATTATTTTCATAGTGAGAAAGATATCATCAGTCACAGATATTGCTTTTCCATATAGGAATGTAAATAGTTCAACTTTGATAAGTTCCTTTTGATTTCTTTTCCCTGATTACCTTCTCAGGCATCTCTTCCTTCTTGTGTCTGGATGTCAAATTTTCTATTCAATTCTGGTTTTTTCCTCAAGAATGCTTGAAAGTCCTCTATTCCACTGAATGACCATATTTTCCCCTGAAACAAAATACTCAGTTTTGCTGGGTAGGTGACCCTTGGGTTCATTCCCAGTTCTTTTGCCCTCTGGAATATCATATTCCATGCCCTTCGATCCCTCAGTGTAGAAGCTGCCAGGTCCTGGGCTATTCTGATTGTGTTTCCACAATATTGAAATTGTTTCTTCCTGGCTGCTTGTAGTATTTTCTCCTTGATCTGGGGATTCTGGAACCTGGCTATAATATTCCTGGGAGTTTTCTTTTTGGGATCTTTTTCAGGAGGTGATCTGTGGATTCTTTCAACCTCTATTTTGCCCTCTGGATCTAAAACATCAGGGCAGTTTTCCTTGAGAATTTCTTGAAGGGTGATTTCTAGGTTCTTTCCTTGATCATGGCTTTCAGGTAGTCCAATAATTTTTAAATTGTCTCTCCTGGATCTATTTTCCAGGTCAGTGGTTTTTCCCATGAGATATTTCACATTGCCTTCTAATCTTTCATTTGTTTGGATCTGCTTAACAGCATCTTGATTTCTCATAAAGTCATTAGCTTCCATTTGCTCCAGTCTAACTCTGAAGGAATGAATCTCCTCAGTGAACTTTTGAGATTCTTTTTCCATCTGGCAAATTCGACTTTTTAAGGCATTCTTCTCCTCATTGCCCTTTTGGGCCTCCTTTGCCATTTGAGTTAGTCTATTTTTTAAGGTGTTGTTTTCCTCAGTCAGGCTGTTGACCCTCATTTCATACTTTTCCTGCATCCTTCTCATTTCTCTTTCCAATTTTTCCTCCACTTCTCTTATTTGATTTTTAAAGTCCTTCTTAAGGTCCTCTATGGCCTGCAACCCGCTCATGTTTTCCCCTGGGGCTTTTGGAGCAGGACTTCTGACCTCACAGTCCTTTTCCCGCTCTATGCCCCCAAAATAGGAGTCTAGGGTTGCATTTTTCTGTTTCCTTTGCCTTGGCATGTTGCCACTTAATTACTTGACTTTTGGGCTTGTTGCCACACTATGGCTTTAAGGCCAGATAGAGGAATTTTCATCCCAAACGTGTGGGGGGCAACTTCCGTTTCTGGCAAGCTGTAAACCCACCCACGACTTCCACCCTAGATCACAATCCAGATCCAGAGAGGTTAAAGCAAGAGCGATTACCCCCCAAGACTGATCGCTGGATCTCCCTACAAATTTGCAGGCTGGGAGCTGGAGCTGCCTCTGAAAACTACAAAATGGCGTTTGTCCTCAGCGGCTTCTAGCCCCCAGGGGAGGGAGCTGACGCATTCCCCAAATGCTGGTCCCAAAGTCCATAGGACACTAACCTCTTACTTTGTCCTAGGCATGTCTATGTTGATAATTCTGGAGTCGCCACAGCTCCTGGTGTTCTGGGGTTCCTCCAGCCGGCTGCTGGCCCTGCTGCCCTGGGGCTAAAACCTAGGCTCACGGGGACCTGGGCTCAGCTTGGCTTCCCGTGCTCTGCGTGCTGCCAGCTCCCAGGCCGCTGCACTGGTCCTTCCTGCAGGGCTGCTGGACTGTCCTCAGCGGGAGGTTAGCTTCTCTGTGTCGTTCTGTGGGTGCTGGGGCTCCAGAAGTTGTACAGAGTCCCCTTTTACATAGTTTTGGGGGAATCTGGGGGCAGAGTGGCTTGGACGAGCTGTTTCTACTCTGCCATCTTGGCTCCACCCCGCAATTAAGAATTCTAAAGAAAGAGGTGAGGGGCAGCCAGGGGGCGCCATAGTGCATAGAGCACTGGGCCTAGAGTCAGGAAGACCCAACTTTCTGCATTCAGAACTGGCTTCAGACACTTAACTAGCTATGTGACACACATAGGCACATAACCCTATTTGTCTCAGTCTCTTCATCTGCAAAATGAGCTAGAGAAGGAAAGGGAAAACCCCTCCAGTATCTTTGCCAAGAAAACCCCAAACAAGGTCTCAAAGGGTCAGATACAACTGAAATGACTGAACAATAAAAGACAGAGTTTAAGAGGGAGTGCATTCTAAATATTGGGGATAGCCATTGCAAAGATCTGTGGGAGAGGGAGTGCTTTATATGAGGAACAGCAAGGCCAGTTTGGCTAGACCACAGAGTCTATGGAGGGAAATAATGTACAGTAAGAATTGAATGAGGTTTAGGAATAATAGGTAATGAAGGTCATTACGATTCATCTGGCAAAATGATCCTCCAAAAGCATAGTTCTGAACATGTCATCCCTTCCTAATCAAGATCCAAATTTAGGTCTTACATTAAGATATGAAGGCTCAGCCAAGATGACCAAATAGCAGAAAAAAGTATGTTGAACTCCCCCATCCTTACCAATTTCCTTCAAAAAGATATGGAAAACATGAGACCAAATCTTCATCATGACATAATTAATTTGCATTTTCATGTGCAATCATCTTTTTATTATACTTTGTTATGGAAATGCTTGTTATAGCCCATGAATTAAAAATAAAATAAATTTAAAAGGAAAAAAATCTTCATCATGAAAGTCAAGAAAAAAATGCTATAAGCAGTTTTTCCAGCCCAAGTTGTCATATTGAGACAGACAGAGGTCTGCAGATAGTGATGACAGAGTCTAGCTAGGAGCAAGGATCCCAGGACAGGAAAGAATGAGAATAGGTCCCAGATCCAACACAGAGGGGCCTTAATTCAGAACACGTACCAAATAATAGCACTGACCCAGTTCTAGATCAGAGATCCAGGGCAAAATAAGGAGAAGACTTGTGTCAAGCAAGGACATTCCAGGAAGCAGAGCAGTAGAATGCCCTAGTGTTTGTATCAAGCAAGGAGAAAGTTCAAAGTATCAAGCAAGCAGTAACTATGTGGCTTTGACCTTAGAGGCAGAGCTGGGTCTCAGTTCCTGTCCATTCTGAAGCCTACAGAGAAATAACCAGTATAGGAATGCCAGACCAAAGGAAAACCTATGGTTCTGTCTCTCTAAACAGAATTTTCCAAATGTCTGATAGTTTTTTGGTCAAGTAACAACCTACTGAAAATCCAGATGAGGCAACCCTACTACCTTGTTGCTCAGATCTAACTTGTAGAGCTCAGGTCAGCAGAGCAGCAATCAGATTGCACTGAATCAGACCACTTTGGAAGGGCTGAAGACTTTCAGATCCCCAGTCTGAGCCAATCCTACAATCTTAGAATAACACAACACTCAATACAACAGCATCAAGATCAGTCCAGACATTCCCTCCAGAAGTGCACAGAGCCAGGCCCTACTATGAAGTCCAAAGTCTTTAGGAAGCAGACTGGAAGAATGAACAAATAAAACAGATATCACCATTAAAAGCTCTTCTGGTGATAGAGATGCTCAAGACACAAACTCAGTAAATGATTCCATGTTAATTTTTTTTTTTTTTTTGCTTTTGGGAGGGCAATTGGGGTTAAGTTACTCGCCCGAGGTCACAAGGCTAGTAAGTGTCTGAGGCCAAATTTGAATTCCGGTCCTCCTGACTCCAGGGCTGGTGCTCTATTCACTGCACCACCTAGCCACCCGATATTAAATATTTTTAACAACTCTTTTTGCAGTGTCAAAAAATTAGATGTGATGGAAAACTTCTGTGTAAGAAATAATGAAGGGGGATGGTTTTAGAGAAACCTGGGAGAGCTTCTATGAAAGGATGCATTGTGAAATAGGTAAAACTAGGAGAACAAAATGACTCCAAAACATCTCTAAACAAAGCCCCAGAGAAAGATAAAGCATGGGCACAAATTCAGTTAAAATTCCCAGAAGAAATGAAACAAGCTTTTTAAAATAGTTTTATAATTTTTTTTATAAATGAAATGAGAATATTAGAGTAAAAAAATTAAATGAAAAGTTAGAATTATAGATAAAAGAATAGAAAAAGGAATTAATCAACTCAGCACAAGAGGCACAAAATTTTGCCCAACTAACAAACTCCCTGAAAATTACTATGGACCAAATAGAAGCTAGTGAATCCATGTGACAATAATAAATATTAAAATCAAATAACTCATAGCAAATACAACTAACCTGAAAAACAGGAGAGAGAATTTTTTTTAAAAAGCAATTGGGGTTAAGTAACTTGGTCAAGGTTACATGGCCAGTCATTGAGGCTGGAACTGATCCAGGGTCCTCCCTCCGACTCCGGGGCAGGAGCTCTTACTCATTGTGCCACCTAGCCACCCCTTAGGAGAGATAATTTAAGAATCACTGGACTCATCATTCTGGAGAACAATTTGGAACTGCACCCAAAGAGCAAATAAAACTGTTGTATATCTTGACCCAGAAGTCACACTATTAGTTCTGTCTCCCAAAGAAATCAAAGAAAAGAGAAAAGGATTCATTTGTACAAAAATATTTATAGCAACTCTTTTTGTGGTGGCAAAGAATTGGAAACTGAGGAGATCCTCCTCAAATTGGGGAACAACTGTGTATATCATTATGGGGGAATACTATTGTGCATATAAGAAATGACAAGCAGGGTGATTTCAGAAAAATCTGAAAAGACTTATGTGAACTTATGCAAAGAAAAGTGAGCAGAACCAAGAGAACATTGTATGCAGTAACAGCAATACTGTAACCATGATCCAAGACAATTCCAAAGGACCCAGGAGAGTTGATGATCTCTAATTACAGGTTGAAGCATACTTTTCTACTTTTTTTTCTTGTTTTATTTTTTGTCTGGGTCTTTTTTTTTTTTTTTTTGCAACATGTTTTGTTTGAATGACTTCACATGTATTATTGACATCAAATTGTTTGCCTTCTCAAGGAGGGGGAAGAGGTGATGGGGAAAGAGAATTTGGAACTCAAAATTTTAAAAATTATTATTATTAAAAAAAAAACTTTACATGTACCTGGGAAATATTTAATCAAATAAATAAAAATACTTTTAAAAATTTTAATCTTAAAAAAAATTGCAGGGCCACCTGAAAGCCATGATCAAGATAAAGCACCTAAACTTTTTTAAGAAATAAGAAAACTGCCCAGTTCTCTTAGAACCAAAGGGCAAAGTAATAAAGGAAGAATACAGTCATCTCCTGAAAAGAAACTCCCAAATGAAAACTCCCAAGAACATTACAGCCAAAATCCAGAGCTTCCCACTCAAAGAAAAAAATGCTGCAAAAGCCAAGAAAAAGTCAAGTACTGAGGAGTCACAGTCAGGATTGCCCATGATTTAGAAGCACCACAGTAAAGGAGTAGAGATCTTGGAATAAGATATTCCAGAAGGCAGAGGAGACAGTCTTACAGCCAAGAATAATTTACCTACCAAAACTGAAAATAATCCTATAGGGAGGGTTTTTAATGAAACAGAAGACTTCCAGCCATGAACTTCAAACTTAGGAATTAAGAGAAACATAAAATGGTAAACACAAAATGAACATTAATCAAGAACTCAAAAAGGATAAACTTCTTACTGTTGAGCTCAACTCCACTCTCCCCTTCCCCTAATTGATCTGTAAGCAGGCAACTCCACCCTTCCCCTCCCCTAGTTGATCTGTGGGCCAGAGTTTCAGCCTAGGGTAAAATCCCTGCTCCATTCTTTCCCTTGCCCCCTCCCATACCCCCCTACTGGGTGTTTCCCCATCTCCACCCATTCTGGCTTCCCAGTCCTTCAGCCTTAGGTACATTTCTCCGACAGTGGGAAATTCAAATGTACACTGACCAATCACTGATTGTAGTTTCCGCTTACATAACCTGGCTGTTGAATCTCTTTAAAAAGCAGCACACTGCCTGTGCCAACCCACTGTCTGATTTGGGTAACCATGTAACCCCTGCTATCCCAAGGTAATAATAAAATCCGCTTCCAAATTTTAATCTCAGGGATCTAATGTCTTGCTCAGTTATGCTCTTCATTACATCCTAATGTAGGAAATCAATAATTATTCCCACTGAATCCTATCATCATGAAGGTCACAGATAGAATCTAATTAGAGAGAAGTCCTGGGAGTGGTTCTATTATATCTTGATGATCTTAAAAGAAGAATGGAAAAGGGAGGGGAAGAGAGATACTCTGGGGGGTGGGAAGGAGAATGCTAGAAAAAATTATCTCATATAATGCTCAAGTTGAAGTCTATTCAGTGAGGAAAAAAGGTGGGGGAATGACTGTCACTTGAATCTCATTCTCATCTGAACTGGTCAGAAGAGAGAATACATACACACAGAAATATATTTCATGAGGAAAGGGAGAGAAGGGAAATTAGAGAGATAGGAGATTAAGATATTCATCCCAAGTAAGACAGACTTGGAGGACATACAAAAATATTTTTAACGGATCTTTTTACAGTGTCAGAGAACTAAATGTGATGGAAAACTTCTGTGTAAGATATGATAAAGGGGAATGGTTTCAGAGAAACCTGGGAGGGTTTCTATGAAAGGATGTATTGTGAAATGGGCAGAACTAGGAGAACAATATATACAATAATATAGTAAATACAAATAATTTTGAAAATCTTAGTGTGTGTATGGGGACCCTAAAAATCCCCTTCTCAAGAAAAATTAAAAGTCAGAGGTATCTTGGCAGAAAGTTTATTCAGTTCTCTTGAGAAGAGGGTGTCCCTTCCACCAGTATGAACCAGCAGAATGAGGCTTGTTACAAAAGACAGAATAAGAATTTATACCCTAACACAGTCAAGCTCCCCCACTTCCTGCTTCCTTCTCCTGTTGGCTGGGAGGTGGGCTCTTAGTCTCAGTGCAGAAATCTTCCCCAGTGGGGAATAACAAAGATTCCCTGCTACTGTCCCTTATTGGATAGGAGGTGGGACAGGAAACCAGGGTACTGTTCATGTCCTTATTTGGCAAATGCTAATATGAAGAAGGGGGAGGGGCTAAGAGCTTAATGCAGATTCACAGCCAGGGAAAAGTTGCTAGCAAAGGTGGAGGTCAAAAACCCCTGAAGGGGCCTAATGCTGATGAGGCTATGAAAAATAAGGGTGGAGGTTGAAAGACCCCTGAAGAGTCCTAATGCTGATGTGGCTGTAGGGAGGGGGGAAAGGGGAAGCCAAACTCTGGCTAGCTCCCAAGAATGTATAGGCTGAGAAGTTTCACTTTTCCCACTCATTAGGAACTCTGATTAGCATAAAGATAATTCCAGAGGGCAACTATTGCTTCCTGATAGAAAAAGTGTTAAGTCTTAAGGGTACAGAATGAGAAATTTCTTTTGGACATGGTCAATTTGGAGTTTATTTTGCTTTAGCTATATATGGTGTATATATGAAGTGTTTTTTTTCTTTCATGAGAGAGGGGAGGGAAAGAAGGTGGGTTTTTGCTGATTGAGAAAAATAAAATTTAGCTTAAAAAATAAGATAGGAGCCAGGTTTGCCAGTGAACATCCCAGGATCCCTTAACCTTTAGCAAGGCAGGGGTGGATCCAGACAACTTTGACTCTGTTGACCCACCAGTAACAGGAATGGAAGTATTGTCTGAAGAAGACACTCATGGGCAGAGCAAAGCAGTTTATTCTCAGTACGTGGTTGTGGGGTGAGGGTGGGGACTGGGGAGGGGCAGAGTATCATAGAATGACATATTGACATATACCATTCAAATCAAGGACCAAGAGAGCCTCAGGAAATTCTCCATCTGGAATCCAGGCACCCATGTCTTATGTGTTGTTGGGGGCATTCTTGTTTAAATGTGGGTTGTGATAGATGGCCTCTGAGGTCTTTTCTAAGTCTGAGAGTCTATGATTCTTTAGAAGGGATTAAAAAAAAAGAAAGTTCAGTTAAAAATAATTCAGATCTTCCTAAATCTAAGTCCAGTACTCACTCTATCCACTAGATACCACCTACCTGCCTTCTTTAAAATAGCTAATTATGTTTACAGTAAATTCAATATCATACTTAGTTCTTGAAATGAATTAAAGTAGGTTCCTGAACAGGACAATAGGTAGAATCCTCTACTTATAATTAGAAGACTCTGTTGAATCTCAGCTCTACTACTTGTCTTATGGCATCAGTCAACTCAGTTAACCTCGATTAACATTAACTCAATTTTCTTTGACCAGGGATCATAGCATTTACACTGCCCAACTCATAGAATCAGTGTCAGAAAGTACCTAAGCACTCATTTCATCCAACAAATTCCTGAACTTCAGAGATGTCATGAGGAAAGTACCTTACAAGCTGTAACCTGCTATACAAACTATTATTTTAAACTCTTTATATACCAGGAACTACATGTATTTTTTACTTACTGTATTTATAATAGTGTTCACTCAAGTAGGGTAGGTCACAGAATAGCAGAACTGAAATAGATCTTTAATAGAACTTAGCAGAATGTGAAATTTCAAAGCTGGAAGAAACTTAAGGACATAGGTAAAAAGGACTCAGCTAGAATAAATGGCAGAGATGCAAGGGACTGTAGAATAGAACATTAGGACATCAAATCTGTAAGAAACCTTAGAGAAAAACATGTTTCAAATGAGAAAACTAAAGCACAAAGAAAGGTAGTAATTTATGCAAGGTCACACAGTAAGAAGAGCTGGAACTAGAACCGGGATCTTTTTATTCTAGTCCAATACTCTGTTTACTTACACCATGTTTGCGGTCCCTCTCTTGAAAGAATATTTCACTTCAGAAGTTCCTAGTTCCCACGCATTGGCTACTAAGCATGGCACTTTTTAAATCTTATTCCATTCTTTTTCTTTATTTTAACATTCTGGTTTTGTTTCACCTTATTTGTGGGGTTTTTCAAAAACTATACTCTAAAATCATCTGGGAAAAGATAAATCTTTTTTTAGAGAGTAAAATGAAACAAAGAAGCAAAACCATCTTGGTGTTTTAATACTGTGATATGTATAATTCAATATAATTTGGCTTTGTTTTTATTATTACAGGATCACATTGTATACATGTATATAGGAATCATAAGAAAAGGGATCTTTGTCATTTCAGCCACAGGCTGTTCTAGGAGCACTATTCTTTCCAAGACTGTTTTATTTCTCATGGCATTCCTCCACTGCCTTTTCTTTGAGTCTTACTTCCTTTTTCTTCCTGCCATTCTTAGCTTTCTGTTTTTCAGCCTGAGTTTATGGAAGGGTGTGTATTCAAAAGGGTTTCCTCCTGTTCCCAGTACCCTGCTAATGCTGAGAAGTTACCCAGCAGGCCAATTCTCACAGCAAAGGATAAAAATAGCCCACAAGGAAAAAAAGGCTACACAATGTGGGGCTGCAGGGGTTTGTACTAACCAGGCATCTTTCAAAGCCAGGATCAGGGGAAGAAAAAACGTGGCCCTAACATTATCATTTCCTTAGATTTTCCACTGCACAAAGTGTTTACCAGCAGCCTTAACAGATGTGAAGTACAGCACCAGGAAACAAGCGACCCTCTCTGTTCCTTTGGTCACGCACACAAAAGAGACATCAGGGACAAAGCACAGTGAAAATAATGGGCTAGAAATTATCTAAACAATATGAAAAGAATATATAGCCTTGTTGCTTTAGCTGGTGGTTTCAGTTGCCCTTCCTATTGGACACTTAACCAGTTTAATCTTTAACTTCACTGATAGTTGAAATATTATTACTGATACTCTTAGTTCCACATGGGCAAGGCCTATGTAGAAAAAATATATTATAACTCGGAATGTCAGAGATGAAAGGGACTTTGGAGAATCTCAGCATTACCTAAATGGTAGAACTGGAACCCAGTTGAAGAGACAGACAATCCTTGACCCAAAGGAGATTACAGGCTTATTTATGCTTCTCACATTTATATAACTTAGTTTTAAACAACCATTTGTTAAGCACCTACAATATGACAGGCCCCGTGCTTAGATGCTACCACAGGTTAAACTGACTAGGCACTCAGATCCCATCTGAGGAAATAGGTGCACTAATAAGTAAATAATAAAGATAATTGTCATTGAGGGAGGGAAGCAAGAGAGAAGACAGGAAAGATTCCTGTATAAAGTGACACTTGAGCTGACCTTAAGAGGTGGAGGTGATGCAGAAGGTAAAAAGGAACAAAACTAGGGTGGTAGCTGTTTGAGAACGGAACAGATGGGAAGATGGAGAAATTTGACAACTGGCTGGATATGTGGAGTGAAATAGAGTGATAGACCTGAAGAAGACTGAAGTTACAAACCCACCCCACCAAAAAGATAGTGGGGCCCTTGCCCTAAGGGAAGTTATTCCAGCCAGATTGTACTGCTTTGTTCTCTGATCTCATTCTGCCCTTTCTTCCTGTTTGTACATTTGCATAGGGCTCATATGAACATCTCAGTGCTAGTTAAGAATCCTTTCCTTCCTTTGACCTTCACCTTGAAGTGTTACTCTCCTGTATAAAGATTTGTGTGACCCTCCATCTACAAGCAATCGCTTCTTCCCCAATCTCTCATGCCTCCCTGTTTGGCTATGCTTTTGCACTTAGATAGAATGATTTTTGAAGTCAGAAATTGTCATTTTTTTATCTTTGTTTGCACACTACCTAGCACTGTGCCTTGTGAATAGTAGGTGCTTAATAAATGTTCATTCATTCAACAAACATTTATTTAACAGCTTATAAGTTCAGGACTTCAGTATATTAGAAATTCAGGGCAATACAGAGATAAATAAGATGCAATTCCTACCCTTAAAAAGAGAATAGGAGGTAAGACATAAATAAAATTCATATCAGAAAATGATAAATGACTACAAGGAGTATAAATTGCTATTCAACAGCATGCTAAATACATGAAGAATTAGTCAGGGATTTGGGGGGCTCTTTTACTTCTTGGTCATATGGCAAATGAAAGTTAAGACATATTAAATTTCTTAGAGGCAGAGTAGCCTGCTAGGTATCATAATTTTGTCTCATCTCTTTGTTCTTGTTTTATTTCTCTGTGTATCAGTTAAAATTAGTTAAAATTGATATATTCCATTTCTTTGCTTATGCCCTGGCTGAATAAAGTATGTTATTCATGGCGTTAATATTTTTTATGTTTTTAAAATAGCTGTCTTAAATAGGTGTACTTCTGATGATCTTTTTCTCCCTGTTCTTTTAGTGCCATTTTGTATCAGTGTATTAAATTGGTATTATTCTCCAGATTAGGAGTCTAAAACTTCGATTGGTTAAATGACTTGTCCAAGATAATAAACTAGTCATTTAAAAAATCAAGAGCTCAAAGCCAGGTCTTTTTGCTTCTAAGTGTAGTGTTCATTTTATTGTATTATGCTGCTTCTTTTTTCAGCCTCCTGTTTCTAAAATGTATAAATTACCACAGTTATACCAAGAGTCATATACAAAGAAAGCATTTGTAAGATATTCAAAATAACCTTGAAAATTAATACAGAAGAATTACCACTTTTAAAGATTTTTCCCAGCTTGCCTTCCCTTCACATTCACCAGTTTAGATTATGCTGAAAGGAAATCACATGAAATCTCATAGTGTTTTACACTAACCCACCTGTTAATTATGTCTGAGCCTATAAGAACATTCCTAGAGAAGCTGTAATAGCAAGCACCCTAGCACACCCAGGATGGCCTGCTACCACATGTTCTTTGATCTACTTTGCTAATGAAAAGACAACTTTTAAAGGGGTCAGCAATCTTACTTTAATTACAGAAAAGTAGAAAATACAAGCAGAGAAATTACCACAGATATTCAACAAATAGGGCTTCCACTGTCTGAACAAAGTAATACAGCCTCCTATGTACACTACTGGACAGGGAGAGCACAAACCTCTATGTGGGAAGGGAAGGCTCTTAATAAAACAGCTACTTAGAGTCCTGTTCAGGAAATCAAAAGGTTCTTCTCATAAATGAACCCCCAAAGTAAAATACCAACCTCTAAGTATATATAGTTTTCAACTAATAGGGCCAGAAGGCATCATAATCCATGTGGCTCAGTGCCTAATTAGCTCAGTACCAAAAGATGTGAAAGCCTTCCTGCAAGCAAGCTTCACCCTAAGGGAGCTCCTCCCCCAAGGCAATATAAATCTCTATATGGGCTCTGTGTGACTCAGGATGTATCAAAACTGGGCCAGAGCAAAAAGCAGTAAGGTATCTGTGATAGAACACATGTGGTCACATTGGCCTATTAATGGACAGGGAAGATCTTCATATTCTATTAACATTACAGAAACTATTGGAAAGTATCGCCCTGCCCTAACTCTTCAAAATTAAAAGTCTTTTTCCTCATAACACTGTGAGGCAAATGTTCCTAGGGCTATCTGTGTTTTACAGATGAATAAGCTAAGACTAACGGGAAGTCAGTTCATGTTGGAACAAGTTTTGGGGTTGCATTTTGACTACAGAATGAAGTTTTAGGGAAGATAAATTCTGTGGTCTGTTCAGATAGATTGCAAGACAATGAAATGATAAAGGGAAACATCATTTTTCTTAGCTTCAGCAGGCACTTAACATATGACTAGATAGATACATACAAACATACATGCATACATACATGTACACTTTGTAAAGGAACAAATGTTAAAGCTACTAAGATGCCAAATAAATCTTATGGAGAGATGGATACTGGTATTTGTTGCACTTAAGTTATTAAAGCTTGGGTTGGGATAGCTAACCCTCCCAGGAGTTTGACTCCTTTGGCCAAAACAGGAAAATTTCATCTTAATCTTTACCCGTATCCTGTTTGGCCGAGTCCCTCTGGCATTCAGCATTTCAGTTTCCACAGTGAACAGATTACTATCTGTGAGCAGATCTTCCATTTTTACCATGTTTGCCTTTAGGACACTCAAGAGTCATCCTTCCCATGTACAAGCTTTGGTATGGGCCTTGTGCCAAGGGGTCACTTAAGCCACTGTGGATCCAATTGCCCAGCCTCTCCACCCCCACTCCACTGATCTTGGCAACCACAAGTAGTAAGGGAGAACAAACCTTTTCTGACATGAATATGCTGACTGTTCACCTCTTCCCTTGAGACATTAGGTTAGGTTAATTCCTATGGGAAATTTGTTTTGGAAAGCTCCTTTTTCCTCATGCAAACCAAAAGGTCACCAGTTCTTTTCTTTTTTAGAAACATCACTTCCTTGCTGTGAGGGTATGATACATGGCATAGTATCGGGCAGGACAGGCATTAATGCTGTTTTGGTGAAAGGGTTTGTCTATCATAACCTCTGCTGATTCTAGAGCTCCCAGATATGACAGTGGCTATAAATCATTTGTCATAGTCCTTCACTTAAAAGACTCTAATGCCTCATCCTGATGGAAATGAAACCTGGAACTCTGTCAAAGGAGTGTAAGTGCTAAGTTATCTTGCTAAGATGGAAAGCCATAAAGGGCCCAGCAATGGATAGTCCAAGGACCAGCCTAGCTACATTTGGACATTCTCAAACCAAGAGGACCATAGGTTGATAAATTTTTCAGCCACCGCATCTCTCCATCTACCAGGTTGTAGAAGGATTATGGTAGAGGTACCCATATTGATGAAAAAACAGTTCCATGAACCAACCTCAGAGAGATAGGGCCCACAGACTAGCAATTTGCAAGCTATACCATTTGATTGCTTAATAATGAAAACTTTTTTACCTTGTATTTCCACAGGAATCTCCTCAGGACAGTGCTATCACTAGGGATATTAACCGTACATTCCCGGCTCATGACTACTTTAAGGACACAGGAGGAGATGGCCAAGATTCCTTATATAAAATATGCAAGGTAAATAGTTTTGTTCCAGTTTTTAGTGGGTTTGAAATCATCAAAGGTACTTCCAAATTGGGACCTCAATTTCATAATTTTGAGAAATCATAACACAAATTGTGGTAGAGGATCTCAGTAATGGGGAGCCAGCTCTTTGGAAATAGTTTTTGATTTTAATCATGGATCTTTAGGTAGCAAATGGAAGCAAAAGCTACTTTTTAAATACAAAAGATTACTAGCAAATTGTCATTTTTTTTTCTCTGTTATCTAAATATGTTGTCTGACTAGAGCATTTCAAGATTCAAATTGTTCCCTGCTCCATTTCTCCATTAGGAATCTTCCTGAATTAATTTTTAAAAACTTAAAATAGGAAGAAATCTTAGGAATCAAATTCAACACCTCTTTAGATGAGGAAACTGAGATTCAGCAAGGTCAGGTGACAATATGAAGGTGTGATTGGTGAAGCCTCACATGGCACACTATATCTAGGCTAACTGCTGCCAGGCTTCACTTCATTCTTGACCTTTACAACCATCTTGTTGTTGCCATTGCAATAGTTACAGTGCCCACAATCACAATAAAGACCATGACTATAAGTATCTCATGACTTTTGATAAAAAAATATGCCAAACTCTCTATCTAGAGGATAGAACTAAAGGATTTATTTAGACACCAGAAGACCAAATCCCAAAACCAGTAAGCCAATTCCATCATATTACCAAAGATATTCAGAAGCCAAAATAATACTGAGAGCCATGCCATCCTTCAGCCTTCCCACAAACCAATACAAGATCAGTACTTACTCACAAAACTCTCCATCTCCTTGCCTAAGCTCCTCTGTCCCCAACTGTCTTGCCAACTCTCTACCAGCTTCCTGTGGACCGCTTCTCCTCAGCAAACCCCTCCCACCACAGGCTCCATGTACATCACTCAGCCTATCAGGGGGCAGAGATTAACTTAACAGCAAGGAAGCTTCCTATGAGCTCTAGGGGTCACATTTTACCTTCAAAGCAAGGAAGGTCCTCAAACTCCCCCCCAGGTCTATTAAGGGACAGGGAAGATCTTCACATTCCCACTCCCATTACATTCAGCCCCAAGATCTTTCATGTCCCTCACATAGCAAAAATACATTAACAATAAATTAGAGTTTATGGATAACTGGTGGAAAAAACTGGTGTCAAAAGAACTTATTGCAACAAAAACAAAACAATATAACAGGGATGATAGAAAAACTTTGCACATAAAACAATAGCTTATGGTGGGGGCTTGGGCATAAGCACCCCATCCTTCCCCCCTTGAACAAATGGGGCTCAAAATCTTGGGGTAAAGGGCGAAGGTCTCTTCTCCAAGCTGAAATTGGACATAGAGATGTCCCTGCCCCAAACAACACACCACCACCAACCACAGAGGTCCCATTCAAGAGTTCAGTTCTTTAGGTGTCATCTGGAACTTGGTTGACACCAGGTCCAGAAGTGGCACATCACAGTCATGGACAGGGGATGACATCTGGCTTAAGCAATCAGGCATCTGCAGGTGGAGGGTACCAAACCTGCAGAAAACAAACCTCACAAACAAGTTTAACAACAAAAACCAAAAAGAGATAAATATAGGGTCAGCAGTGCTTTTAGGGTCCATGGACTCACTATCATAACCTCATTCACAGCAGAATATATGACACTGTCCTCCTTGCTCTAGTCCAATGACTTGATAACACTGCCACAAGTTTAGCACATCGACCACTTCCACCTATCCCACCACTCTATTTAATCTGAGTCCCCCTGAAGGTGTGACAGAATTAGATACAATGGTTCAGGAACATCTGTAGGAGCAGCCCTTACTTCTCTATTCCATCTGACATTAAGCCCCTTATCACAGTACATTTTATATAGCTCATTAGTTAGAATACCATCAATTTTCCTAAAATCAACCCCTGCTCTCAACAGAGCAGTAAACAATTCTTTTCTTGGCAATCTATTCTGACTTTGAATCCACTGGCCATCTACTTTTCTCTCACAAGTAAATTTATCTTTTTCCCATTCTCCTAAGTCACTTAGCTGTGAAATCTTATCCAGAACCTCTGAAAGAAGGTTCCCTATTTCACCAATTAGTAGAGTCAAAAGAAGGTGCTTATAAGCAGGAGAAGCTGTCTTCACCATGACATTTCTATGAGGAACTGCTAAGGGGATTTCATGAAAACACATCTCCAACCAAGATAGCAGTTTTCATTACTTCTTTCAACTTTCCCATGAAGTCTCTAAGTACCAGGGTCTGTCTCCACCAGGCCACATAGAAGCAGTGGGATACATTCTATTGCATCCATCAGCAGCTAAAGCTCAGATTCATCATATTGTTACCTCCTGCCAAATGAAAATCTCTAAAAGCTTGCTGGACAAAAGGATTCTGGAAAATACTTTTAAGTTTCAAGCAGTCCACTTTATCTAGCACTATCCCAGCAGCTCCTTTGTCCATGATTCTTGCCATCCACAACACTAAGGATTCTCCCATCCTTTGGGTGAATCTGCTCAAAATACCAGTTATCTCGTGTTGAGTGAAATCCTCAAGTATCTCCTTAAACACTGCTTGCCCTCCCTCACTCTCCTGACTTCTCAGTATGGGGCGAGCTTCTGCCCTGTAAGGGCTTCACCATGAAACAATATAACATCTGGCAACAAACGGACTTTCTAGGGAGTCAGTGTCATAGCAACTAGGCTCAGCTTCTACCAAAGCTGAATGAACTTTCCTCCTGTTACTTTTTTGCTTCTTCTGAGCCAAATTTACAACAACTCTCTGCTTCCAGAGACGCTCCAGTACTCTCTTCTAAAGGAGGGTGCGAATGCTAGCACTTCACCAGCTCTTGTAACGGCTTGTCAGCAAAACCCAGCATCTTCTACTCACTGCCTCCAGCTCTCTCCCAGGTTTTATTGGTATTCTTTGCAAACATGTTTCTAGCTTTTCCCTGCTACAGTCTCTGTTTCCAGTTTTCACAGAGCCAGGGACTTTTAGACCACTCCCTTGCTAGGGAGGCATAAGGCAAATCTTCCCATTCTGGGATAGCCATTTCTTCTTCTAAATCCCTTCTGCCTCTAACTAGAGGTCTAACATCTCACGATCCCATCCTCACCACCAAATGTAGCGCCAATGCAATACTTAACAGTGCCCACAATCAAAATAAAGATCGTGACTGTAAGTATCACATGACATTCAATAACAAAATATGCCAAATTTTCCAGATAGAGGATAGCACTGAAGGATTTATTTATACACCAGAAAACCAAATCCCAAAACCAATAAGCCGATTCTATCATAGTACCAAAGATATTCAGAAGCTATAGTAATGCTGAGAATCATGCCATCTTTTAGCCTTTCCACAAACCAATACAAGATCAAATATTTACTCACAAAACTCTCTATCTCCTTGCCTAAGCTCCTCTGTCCCCAAATGTCTCCAGCTGTCTTGCTAGCTCTCTACCAGCTTCTTGTGGGCTCTGCTTCTCCTCGGCAAAGTCCTCCCACCACAGGGGCCATGTGACTACATTCAGCCTATCAGGGGGAAGAGGTTATCTTAACAGCAGGGAAGGTCCTCAAATTCCCCCCCCTAGGTTATTAAGGGGCAGGGAAGATCTTCAAATTCCCATTTCCATTACACCTTTCCACCCCACTTACAGTTCTGAAATCACAATCAAGTCCATACTGCCACTGTTACTAGAAAGGATATATCCATCAATCTGTCATTCTACCCACCAGGCCTGTAACTTTCCAAACCAAAATACCCTTACTGACCACCACTCCCCTATTTATGTTGTCTTCCCCTATTAGAATGTCAGTTTCTTGAGAAAGAAGAACTGTCTTTGCTTTTGTATTTATATCCCCTGAACTTAGCACAGTGATAGCTAACCCCCTGGTAAGCACTAAATAAATGATTTTTTTATTCATTGCCCAAGGTAAGACAGCTACTAAATAGCATAATGGATATTCAGAGCCCTCTCTCTTAATCAGTATCCAGAGTTTTTTCCAGTAGAAATGAATTCTTAAGAAATCTTTTATATCTCAGAAGCTTCATTTTTATTGACATGTTATGAACTCTTTTGTTGTTGTCATTTTAGCACCTTTACCCAAGACATGGTAAATTAATCAGAAACCATTTGTTGAGCATTTATTTTGTGCCAGGCTTTGTTCTAAGTGCTAAAGATACAAAGAAGAGTAAAAACAGGCCCTGCACTCGAAGAACTTGCAGGCTAAAGGGGGTGACAAATAACAGATAGTTACAAAGTATAAATAAGTAAATACAAATGCAAATGGAAATAAAATGTTTATTTGTATAAAATGTCAAATGCAGTGAAATGGGATAATAGTGTATTAAATTACAGCAATTTATTAAGAGTTTTGGGCACATTACCCTCTTTTGTTACAGTGAGTTTTATACTCTGTACTTCACATTCGAATTCATTTCCTACAGCATATAAGGCTGGTAATGGAGCAGAGGTTTTTAGTTTTCCCAAAACCAGAAAGAGTTGCATTTTGGTGCCTTTTAATTCTGTTCTTCAGTTAGTTAGCAAGCCATTAGTAGGCATCCTTTATGTACTAGGCACTATGGAGCAGCCAAGAAAAATAGGAATATTGCACTTTGGTTAGGGAAGGCAGGTGGTACAGTGCATAGATTGCCAGGCCTACAAATGCAGCCTTTAACCTCTATTTGCCTCAGTTTGTCTCATTTTGCTCATCTATAAAATGGAAGAAATAACAGTATCTACCTCCCAGGGTGATTGTGAGGATGAAATGAAATAATAATTGTAAAGTGCTTTGCTCAGTGCCTGGCACATCAGAAGCATTATGTAAATGTTAGCTATTATTAGTAGCATTTATTACTCTTGTCCCCTCCTCATCATCTCACATTACCTAGGTGCCTTCTGCCACCATCTCCCCCTTTACGCCCATCTCTCATGAAGAGTTAGCCCTTCTCCTTGCCAAAGCAAACCCTTCTCTGTGCACCATTAATCTCATTTTCATCTCATATTCTCCCAAACATTGTCCCCTTTATCTTTATTATCCTCACTTTCCCACTTATCTTCAGTCAGTCTCCCTGCCTGCTGACTGCTTCTCTGAATACAAACATCCCCTTATCTCTCCCATCCTCAGAAACCCCACATTTGACCTATCCATCTTCCATTAGCTATTATACCCTATTTTTCCTCCTTTTTTGTGACTAAACTACTTTAAGAGGCCATCTACAAAGATACCTCCACTTTTTCTCCTCTCAACTCTCAACACTCTGACTTCTGACCTTATCTTTCAACCAAAATTGCTGTTTCCAAAGTTACTAATACTTTCTTAATTGCCAAATCTAATGACTTTTTCTCAGTTCTCATTCTTTTTGACCTCTTTGTAACCTTTGACACTGTCATTCCACCTCTTATTGTAGTATTTTCTTCTCTCTAGGTTTTGGTGACACTTTTCTCCCTAGTTCTCTTTCTTCCTACTTCACCACTCTTTCTCAGGCTCTTTTGCTGGTTCTTGATCCAGTTCACACCTAATAACTGTCGGTGTTAGGGCAGACTAGGTGGCGCCAGAGTGCACAGAGTGCTGGGCTTGGAGTCAGGAGGACTCATCCTCCTTAGTTCTAATCTGGCATCAGACACTTCCTAGCTGTATGACCCTGGGCAAGGCCCTTAACCCTGCTTGCCTCGGTTCCTCATCTATAAAGTGAGCTGGAGAAGGAAATTGCGAACCATGCCAGTGTCTTTGCCAAGAAAAGCCCAAACAGGGTCACAGAGTCAGATATAGCTGAACAACAACAAACTATGGATGTCCCCAGGGCTTTTCCTGGACTCTCTTCTCTTCTCTTCTCTTTCACTCTCGGGTTTCATCAGTTCATGTGGATTCAATTACTGTCTTTCTCCTGATTATTCTCATTACCTGTTTATCTAATCCTTAACTTCTGCCGATTTGCAGTCTTGCATCACTTGTTTGCCTATTGGACATCTCAAATTGAATGTCTTATAGACATCTTAAACTTAACACGATGAAAACTGAGCTCATCTTTCCTCCTAAGCCTTTCCCTCTTCCTAATTTCCCTATTACTCTTGAGAGTACCACCGTTCTACCAGTCACTAAGGCTCACAACCTAGGTGTGCCTAGCTGTCATCCTCAGCTCTTCACTCCCTCATCCCTCATCCCCCCCATTTAATCTTTTGCTAAATCATGTCGATTTTACCCCTGTAACATCTCTTACATATGCCTCCTTCTCTCCTCTGACATTGTCACGACCTTGATAAAGGCCTTCAATATGGACTATGCAATAACCTACTCTTGGTCTTTCCCAACTCCAGTCCATCCTCCACTGAGCTGTCAAAACATGATCTTCCTAAAACATACATAGGTCATTCCCCTACTAAACAAACTCCAATGGTTCCCTGCCCTTACAAGAACCCCTATAGGATCAAATGTAAAATCTTTTATTTGGTGTTTACAGCTGTTCATAACTTGCCCACCCTCCAGCCTTTCTAATCTTCTTACACCTCACATCCCCTCTACCTCCCAGCCTCTATGTTCTTTGCATTTCGTCAGTGACAACGGGCTATTGTTCCTCAAACAAGACATTCTGTCTCCTGACACCAGCCAGTTTCTCTGGCTGTCCCTCCTGCCTGAAATGTTCTCCCTCTTCATATCCACCTCCTGGCTTCCTTCAAATCCCAGCTAAAATTTCACCTTCTACAGGAAGCCTTTCAAAATTCCCCTTAATTCAAGTGTGTTCTCTCTATTGATTATTTCCTATTTATTCCTGCATATATGACTTGTTTGTACATAATTTGTATGTTTTATCTTCCCCATTAGACTGAGTTCCTTGAGAGCAAAGATTGCCTTTTAACATTCTTTGTAAACTTCAGCACTTAGCACAGTATTTGACATATAGTATGCAATTAATAAATGCTTATTTACTGACTGACTGATAAGCACACAGGAGATGTCTAAGCAAAGTACCATGGGAAAGGTACTTTCAAGTCAAAGAAGATTTCATGGAGAAGATGGCACCTTGTTTGAACCTTGAAGGAAGGGGATGGATTTCAGTAAATAAAAAAATTTATCCAGGTCCTTTTAAATGCAGATTGTATGATACAAACTGTTGTGTTACAGGTATTCAAACTACAGTTTCTTTTACTTTTAATCTCTTCATCAGATGCTTAAGATTGTCATTTCTATCATATTCTTCTTTTCTAATCATCTTAAGCCAGTCTTCTTTTTCCTCTATCTTATACAGTCTTCTTTTTCCTCTATCTTATACAGTTGTCATATGTCAGTTCTGTAGCCAGTTTTCTAGAAAAAATATTATTAATAATATTATTAATATTATTAAGAATTCACCAAAAAAATAAAAATGTTAAAGCCTCACATGAATCTATATTGTCCTTTGTTAGCATACAGACTCAGTTTCTCCTATTGTACCTTATCAGATTGATCAGTAAAGCCACTTTGTAAAGCCTCTGGAAGTAGTAGAAAATAGGGGGGGAAATGGTGTATTTGGAATGATACACTGAATGTCTAATCTTTCCTATTGCACTGAAATACTTTGAAGCCAAGGATTGTTGCCATTTTTTGTGTTTATATACTCAGCATCTAACACACAAGTGGCTTCATACGTGGTAAACTGAAGCAAATTCAATTCACTCCACATTTATTAAGCACCCACGGGCTGTAAGGCACAGAATACTATCTAGGAATACAGAGACAAAAATGAAACAGGCTCCATGTTTAGTGAGCTCCCATTTTATAGGGAATAAATATGAAGTAAAGTTTAAATCATTTCAAGGAGGAAAGAGTTCTAACAGTAGGTGATCAGGAAAAACCTCGGGTAGGAATTGGCAGCTGAGTATGAGATTAAGAATTTATATTACACTGCCTTAGTGCTGTTGTGAGAAAAGGGCTTCTAAACCTTAAAGCCCCAAATCAGGAGACTGACATCAGATTTTTGAGCAGTTCAGTGTTAGGTATTTAATACATAACTACTAAATTTATATAACTGGATTATGAAAAATTTGGTCTGAGCCTCTGGAAGTAGTAGAAAATAGGAGAAAAGCTTGTATGTAATTTAATCACATATTAAACTTTGAAACCCAAATTTTTTTTTCTTAAAACTAATTTTATTTTATTAGTACTGACATCAAACAATGAATCTTATGCTGGGAGATCTACCAAGCATATTTATATGTTTGCTTTATTGGAATTGGAAGGATCCTGATAAGGAACATAAGTGGAAAAATAAAAAGGAGGGGATTAAGGGGAGCCTCCTTAGAAATGAATATATTAAACAGGAAAAAAACCATCTCAAATTCATATGAAATTTCCCTTTCTACCAGAGCTGACATGAAAACTCAAAAAAAAAATTTTTATAAACCCCTAAAAAGGCCAAAAAAGCCAAAGACTAAATCCTGAGAAATACTGGGTACCTATATACTTTATAAAAAAAGGATCTTAGAAGATAGGTAGGAAAGAATGACAGCTAGTCAAACCTTCAAATATGATATTTTCAAAAAAATGACTCTCATCAAAAAATGTATTCCTGTGGAAGTCTTAGATATGGCTGTGCCCCTTCTGCCACTCAGAGTAAGAAAACTGAATCAGCTTTACCAAGCTTCTCTATCTCTGGTGCATCATGTTTGATGCTCATTGGCTGTCAGTGAGCTGGGCGGGATTAGGTCTAGGATCCATGCTCAATCTAATTAATTAGCTCTCTGATCCTGGTGTGCTGAAACCTTTTCTGTGACTCGACTAAATTTCCTCATCTGTAAAGTGATGTTGTTGGATTGGATGATGTTTTGGGGCCCTCCGAGCTCCAGCTGACAAGGCTAGGAGATGATTGAGCTGGGCAGGATGCCACTTTATCCTTTCCCTCCTTCCTGCTCTCCTAAGCCAGCTGCATTGCTCAGAGGTAAGTCCAGTTGCTTTCCTTGATATGTGGGTGATTCGACATATTAAAATCTGTGTTCTTTTTCCAGGCCTATTCGGTATATGATGAAGAGATCGGCTACTGCCAGGGCCAGTCGTTCCTTGCTGCTGTGTTACTTCTGCATGTAGGTGACCAGATTGTCTCTCCATTTCACCACACAGCCCATTTATTCACAGCCATTTGTTAAGTACTGATTATTTGATAACTTGTGTTAGGTCCTGGAGGAGATGCAAAGATAGCTAAACCTTCTGCCCTCGTGGAGCTTACAGTCTAACAAGAGTGAGAAAATAGATGCAGTGAATCGGGGAGACCAGGCTCAATAAATAGAGCACCAGGCCTGGAATCAGAAAGCTCAGACCCTTCCTGTCTGTGGGACCCTAAGTAAAGCACTTTACCCTTGTTGGCCTCCATTTCTTCTTTTGCCAAGTGGAGATAATAGCACCTACCTCCTAGGATTGTTGTCAAGACCAAATGTGATATTGATTGGTACACAGTAAGCATTATATAAATATTAGGTATATGATGCCCTGATGCACAAAAACTATTAGGTGTAATACAAAAGATGATATGATAAAAATAGAAGAAAGGCATAGAATACTTTGCAAAGATAGATCATTTCTGACTGGGAAAAAAGGAAAGGCTTCTTGCAAGAAGCAACATTTGATCTGGAGCTTGAAAGCTGAGTAGGATATCAAGAGGCAATAGATTTGGGAGGGTTAGGAAGTATATTCTAGACATGGAATGGTGTAACTAAGAATACAGGAAAGGGCTTGAAGTATATAGGGTACAGAAAGCAAACCAGTTCAACTAGATTGTCACCTACGTGGCGGGGAGTAGTGTCAGATGCAGCTGAAAAAGTAGAGGTGCCAGATTTCATAGGGCTTTGAATGCAAGACTGAATTTACCAGATACAGCATACCCATATAAACTTAGTCTGATTTTGTACTTCTATGTGAGGATTTCTTGAACTTGGCTGAAGTGAATGGTATCTGTTTCACACCATGATCAATAAAGTTCTTCATAAAATTTACTTATATAATCACTTCCATGTCGATAAGAGGAACTTTGTGAGCACCACAAAGGTAAGGCAGCCAGGAAATCTGTTTGAACTTTGTCTTTATGACTAAGAACATCTGACAGACTTAAAAAAGGAAAGAATAGTTATAGCCAAAGGAAATTCCAAGGACATAAAATTTAGAACTAGAAGGAACCTTAGAGCTCATATAATCCAACCTCTTCATTTTACAAAAGGGGTGACTTGTCCAAGGTCACACACAGCTAGGAAGTAGCAGGAGCCAGGATTCAAATTCAGGTCATCTGACTCCCAGTCTTGTACTCTTTGCTGTCCTTTCCAGCTTTACATCTGTCATCAGATTTCAGGGTTTTCATAAAATTATCTTGATTTGTTTTGTTCTTAGCACTGGGCCTTATAATTGTTTTCCCTAAAATAAGAGATGCAGTAGTCATGGTCCCTTTATGGAATAGGTGGATAGTTAGCTCTTCCACCATAATTCATGGGCTTTAATTATTGAAATCTCTGGGAGGATGCTGGTGCTTGCCATGTTGGCTGTATGGAGGCTGTCAGCTCTCTTGCAGTGGCATCACTTCAAATGATGCCAAGTCTTACTCCTGAGTTTATTGAGGCAGAGTATATCACATTCCTCTCCTTTTGGGATTCTTACCCTTCCTGTAAAATGCAACTCACATCGTGCCTCTTCAGAAACTCTTCCCTAATCCTCCACATCAGCCTTCCCTCTTTACCTCATATAGCACTTCATTCTGTTCCTCTGTAATAAAAGCACCTGCTGGGTCCTCATTTGATTCCCACAATGCTCTTAGCATGTGATATTGTGTGTTTCATGATGGCTTCCTGAGCTTAGGGAGTTTGTCTCATCTAAGCTTTGAACTTCCTCCCATTTATGCCAAGAATATCCAGTATAGATGTTTAATAAGTGTTTGTTGAGTGATCAGTGATTCACAGAAATGTTAGACTAGGTCAGGTGTGTCTCTCTCCAACCCTTTCTAAGGAGCAGGGTACCATAAAAAGAGCACTAGACTTAAAGCCTAGATATCTGGGTTCAAGTTTCTCCTTTCCCACTTGCTAGCCATGTGAAAATGTCTAGGTCAGGCATTTCTACTCTAATCTTTAGTTTTCTTTCTTTCTTTCTTTCTTTTTTTTTTTTGCTTTTTGGAGGGCAGTTTGGGTTAAGTAACTTGCCCAAGGTCACACAGCTAGGTTTTTTTGTTTGTTTGTTTGTGTGTGTTAAGTGTCTGAGGCCGGATCCGAACTCAGGTCCTTCTGACTCCAGGGCCGACGCTCTACTCACTGCACCACCTAGCTGCACCTAATCTTTAGTTTTCTTATCTGCTAAAAGGAGAGAATACATTTCCCCAGTCTAATCTTCCAGGATTGTTTGGTTTTTATGTGTTTTTTAAAATACGAAGAACCATATAAGTGCAAACTCTTGTTATTTAGACTTTGTGTAACAGTGTGGACCCTTTATAAAGGATAGACATGCCCTCTAAATATACCCTCCACACAATAACCCATTAGAATTCTTTAAGCTGTTACTTTACCTGACCCTTCTTGAACATATTTCTAA
The DNA here is from genome assembly GCA_011680675.1 of Gymnobelideus leadbeateri. Lineage (NCBI taxonomy): Eukaryota > Metazoa > Chordata > Mammalia > Diprotodontia > Petauridae > Gymnobelideus > Gymnobelideus leadbeateri. Next base: position 31,949 of record WOXC01003750.1, read on the forward strand.
GGATTTCCTCACTCACCTTCTGCTACCTTCCCCCCTTTTTTTGAGACATTGATACTGTAATAATATGGAATCCTAAATGTCAAATTTCCAGCGCTTTAAAACAACAGCTAGGGGCAGCTAGGTAGCGCAGTGAGTAAGAGCACCAGCCCCAGAGTCAGGAGGACCCAGTTCCAGCCTCAGTACTTAGCACCTACACATAAATAACTAGCCGTGTAACCTTGAGCAAGTTAGTTAATCCCAGTTGCTTAAAAAAAAAAAAAACAGCTAGAGTTATGCCAGGTTCACAACCAAGTATTTTTCTGTCACATTATGGATATATACATAAATGTTGACATCTATAAACAAAAGCCAAATAAGATTTTTTGTAGGAATTTAATTACAGTATAATTGTCATTCATTAGTAAGGCAAACAATCTTTAGCTAATAGGTCTTTTCTGGTCAGTTGAGAGTTAACATTTTTGACAGCAAGGAAACTTTAGTGGATTAGATGCTTGATGTGATGAAGGACAGCTCAGTAAAAAAGGAAAAATACTAGATCAAGAATCCAGAGACTTGAGGTTCTAGTTCCAGTTTTACTACTGTTTTGTTCTTTTTAGGTTTCTGTTTTTTTTGGTGAGGTAATCAGGGTCTCAGACTGGATTTGAACTCAGGTCCTCCTGACTCTACAGCTGATGCTCTAATCACTGTGCCACCTAGCTGCCCTTGTTTACTTCTTTGAATCTCTATAGAATATGCCTTAAGCAAGTCAGTTTTATTTTCTGGACCTCAATTCCCCCTCCATAAAATGAAAGATATGGTTTTAAACAGAAAATAGAAAGTCCCTTTCTGCCCTGGCATTCCTTTAAGTTGTTTAGTTTTAAAATGACAAATTCTGTTCTCCAAGTCATATGCTTATTCCAACAGATGAACAGAAAAACAAATAGAATTAACAAAATAGTGCTGGCTCTTCACAGCATTGGGGTTTACTGTGACCTCTCTTGTCAGATCTGACACAAGATAGGAAATATAAATGCAGATTTCTGGTTGTTGTCTGCCTCTTCTTCCTACCATTCAGAAAAGGACCAGGAGGCCTTCATGTATTGAAATATGTGAGCTTCATGTATTGAAAAGAAGAAAAACTGCTGCAGAATCTCTTTTCTTGTTTTGTTTTATCTTTTCTTTCATAGATGCCTGAGGAACAGGCTTTCAGCGTTCTGGTCAAAATCATGTTTGACTATGGACTCAGGGAACTTTTCAAGCAAAACTTTGAAGATTTGCACTGCAAGTTTTACCAGTTGGAGCGCCTCATGCAGGTACAGGGTCAAAGTGTACTTAATAAATGATAATGCTGCTCTGCTTTTCCCCAAGCAGACCATGCCTACAGTGTGATACTCAGTCCAGAGCAAATCAGAGAAGAGCAGCCAGATCTGAAAGGGACTGGAGCCCCTGCTGTAAAGATTGCAGGCAGTCCGGGGAAAAGGGTGAATGAACAGGAAAACTGCCTGAACTCTTGAGAATAGAACTAGAAACAACAATTAGAAGCTACAAAAGGGCACAATATAAACTTCAATATGAGAAAAACTTCCAGATAACTAGAGATATCAAACAATGAAATAAGCCGCCTTTATTTTATCCCTAAATATTTTCTGTCAGAGAATACTCACTTCTTTATGAGACAATTAGGAGTTGGACTGAATAACCTCTAGGGTCCCTTCCAACTCTTAAGTTTTTATAATTTGGGTGGGGGGAAGAGCCATGAGAGGATTTTAATTTTGTCATATATTTTCACATGGTTATTTTTTTCTTTTAGTAAGTTTTTTGTATGTTAATGGTACAAAAGTTAATAAGGTATGACCCTGGTGTGTGTTTCTATTTTCATAAACATCCCGAAGGTCAGATGATGTTCAAGGGACTTTATCACAACAAAATCAGTCAAGAAATGTTGTTTACAGAGATCTTTGCTTTTTCTGTTTATGGTCCTTATACTAGAAATAAAGCTAGCTTTTCCAAATATATTCTAACCTGTTAGAGAAAATTAATTTCTCAAGTATTTGTCATTATTTGGGAGGGGCTCTTTCTTTTTGTTCAGAGCAAGTTCATAAAATGAATAATAAGAATTGGCTTTGCTCCAATTGAATTCCAGATGCTATATTTTCTTCTCAGTGACTGCTCTTGCTGCTTTGAAGGGAAAAAAAAAAGAGACAAAGAACTCTCATAAGTATGTGACTTTATTGTTTTCTTCCTGGCAGATTTAAGAGTGTTCAAAGTGTGAGTCAACAGCTACATTTATCCAAAAAACTAATTAGTTTGCCATTTCAGGAATACATTCCCGACCTGTACAACCACTTCTTGGATATAAGCCTTGAAGCACATATGTATGCTTCCCAGTGGTTTCTTACACTCTTCACTGCGAAATTCCCTCTCTACATGGTCTTCCATATAATTGACCTACTATTGTGTGAGGTATGTATCAGTGACCACATAACTTTGCCTGTGTTTTTTAGTCTTCTTCCCACCATTTCAAAGATAACATGGTTATCTTCTTCCAAACTGTTGTTCAGAGTTGGAAAATTGAAATGTAGCAATATTCCCCTGTGCCAAATATCCCCATTTTACAGATAACTTTAAGAAAATCACTTTATTTCTATGAGCTCCAAAATGCTCATCTGTAAAATTAAGAGATTGGACTAGCTGATCCCTCCCAGTTCAGGTACTCTGTAAGTGTGTGATTTGTCCAAGATCTCTGAGATCTCTTAAGTTAGTATATGCAAAACGAAGTCTGCTGGTGCCGCCTCTCCACCCTCCTGCCAGAGTCACATGCAGTATGCTGTCCTAGGTCCCATGTGGAGAGAGGCTGCAGATCAGACAGATGAGTAAGACATTCTTGGAATGAATCCAGTAAGGGAGATGAAAAATACATAAGATCATAGGAAATAGAGTGAAAGAAGCCTTACATGCTATTTTGTCCAACTCCCTTATTTTACAGACAATAAAACTAAGGCTCAGGCAAGGGAAGTAGGAGAGTCAGTAGTCACCAGACATCTGAGTGTTTACTATGCATCAGGCCCTGTGCTGAGGGTGGGGATGCAAAGAAAGGTAAAAACAAGTCTGCTTCAGGGAGTTTACACAACCTTCTGACTCCAAATCCTGTTAAGCACTGGGGATATAAAGAAACGCAAAACCAAAACTCTCAGAGAGCTCACAGTCTAATGGAGGAGACAACATGTAAACGATTCTGTACAAGAAATGCACGGGGTACATTGGAGATAATCACAAAGGGAAGACACTAGCTTCCCCAGGGTGACCAGGAAAAGCCACAGAAGATGGATTTTAAGTAGCCCTTGAAGGAAGACAAGGAAGCTAGGAGGTAGAGAAAAGGAGGGAAAGTGTTGCAGGTGTAAGGAATAGCCAATGAAAAGGCATGGATGTGGGACATGGAGTATTGTGTAGAGGGAACAGAAAGAATGTCACTGGATCATAGAGTATATGGAAGTGAGTAAAGCATAAAGGTAGGTAGGGGCATGGTTTTGAAGAGCTTTAAAATCTAAACAGGATTTTATATTTGATCCTAGAGGTAATAGGAGCCAGTCAATAAACATTTATTAAGCACCTACTGTATGTGCCAGGTACTGTGCTAAGTAGTGAAGGTACAAAGGCAAAAGACAGCTCGTATCTTTGAGGATCTCATAATCTAGTGGAGGAACACAGCACCTAAAAAGTGGGAGGAAGGAGAGTACCCAGTACAGGTGTGTGTTGAAGACCTGCAGCTGTGGAGGATGACAAGCGGTCTACTTTGGGCCACCTTCCTTAAATGGAGCATCTGGGAGGATCTCCACCCTTCCAGTCAGAGGGAGGGAGGGTTCCCAGGGTCAAGGAGTAATGAGAAGGAGTGAGTTTCAGAGTTTCAAAAGAATTACTAGAGAAGTTGGTGAAACCAGGCACATCAGCTGGATGGAAGATGAGGCGACCCTCTAGTGTTTATTGAGATCATTTTGATAACTAAGCAAAGGCTGGACTGGACAGAGAGAGACTAGAAGCTGGAGGCAGGGAGACCAACTAGTAGGCTCTTGCTATATGCAGGTGTGAGTTGACAAAGGCCTTCACCAGACTGGAAGCTATATAAGAGGTGAGAAGGGAATGTATTCAAGAGAGGTTTCAAAAGACTCGGTAACAAATTTGATAAATGGAACATATGCAAGTCAAGAGTTCTTGAGGATGACACCTAGGTTACAAGCATAGCTGAAAGGGAAATTAAAAAGGGAGGGTTTGGAGTTAGTTCTCATTTGGACATTTTGAGTTTAAGATCCAATTTGAGATGGCCAACAGGCAAAAAGGTGATACGAGATTGAAGATGACAAGAGAGTTTAGGACTGAATAAGTAAACATGAGAAACATTGACATAGAGATTATAATTTAATCCATGTGAACTAATGACATCACCAGATGATTTAGCATAGAGGGAAAAGAGAAAACCAAAGGCCATTGTATTTGACCATCAAGGAATCTTTGGTAATTTTGGAGAGAGTGGATTTTAGTTGAATGATGAGCCTAGAAACCTGACTGTTAAGGATTTAGAATCAAGTGGGAAAGGGAATGGATGGATGAGAGGGGACGGAGAAGGGGGGAGGGGAGGCACCTATCATAGATAACTTTTTCAAGGAGTTTGGTCTTGAAAAGGAGGAGATTTGGGGGCGGCTAGGTGGTGCAGTGAATAGAGCACAGGCCCTGGAGTCAGGAGGACTTGTTCAAATTTGGCCTCAGAAGCTTAACACAGAACTAGCTGTGTAACCTTGGGCAAGTCACTTAACCCCTCCCCCCCCCCCATTGCCCTACCTTCCTTCTCCTAAAAAAGCAAAAATAAAAATTTTATAAAAAAAAGAAAAGGAGAGATACAGGACAGTGATCATCAGTAGGATGCTGACAATAGATGATTGAATCAAGTAAGGGGGTTTTAAGATAGAAGTATGTTTGTAGGCAGGGAAACAGCCTAATAGGTGTGTTTTAGGAAAATAACAAGTAGACAGGGAGAGATTGAAGTTTAGTGATAGAGTGGAGATGATAGAGGAATTAATCTGCTGGAGATGACAGAATGGGGGATAAAGGCTAAATGTAGAGAGGTTTGCCTTGGCAAGGAGACGGGCCATCTCCTCATATGATACAGATGAAAGAGAAGATAGTGAGGGAAAATACCTATGTAAGGAGGGGAAAAGAGGGAGCTCTAGGCTAATGATGTCAGTTTTACTTGAGATCACAAAGAAAAAGCCAAAATTTAGTCCCAGATTCCCAAGTCTAGTGCTTCTTTCCACTGCAGTACACTGGCTTCTGCTTTGTACTCTGCTAGATCCCAGGGGATGACAAAGAAAATAAGAACTATTTCTTATTCATCAAGGAATTTACAATCTAGTGTCTGAAGGGGTAGACATTGAGATGTTCATAAAAAAAATAAATGAAATATAATTTAGAATATGTAAATCTGTAAGATTATTATAAAGTCTTATGAGTTCAGATGACGGGGAATCAGATGAGGGGGATCAGTAAAAATTTCACAGAGGAGCCTTGAAGGATAGGTAGGATAGCAGCAAACAAAGTAAAGAGAAGGGTAGAAGGTATTCTTGGTACAGAAAACATTGCAGGCAAAGGCAAAGGGATTTCCTAGTCTCTCTATTCAGTGATCCACATAAATGTGTCAATTTCCCATTGTACTGACAAAGAAGGAGGGGAACAAAGCCATTCAAGTGGGCAGGAGAGGGGAGGCAGGTCCAGGAAGGTTTGTATACATGTGGGTCTTAAACAAAGTGGTTTCTTAGCCATTGCGTGGATCTGATTGAAAGGCAATGTGGTATCCTGGAATGACCAGTGAATTTATAATGAAAAAATCTGAATTTCAGTCTCAGCTCTAACAGTAGCTTTGTGCTTCTCGTCTGAGTCACTTTCTCCCTCTTGGTCTCAATTTCCTCATGTTTAAAATATCCAAATGATTTCTAAACTCCCTGACTCCTATGAAAGTCTGTGAATTACTTTCCCTTTCTGATGATCTGTTTGCTGCTCTGTGACATTAGGATCACATTCGCCTAAAAGAACAAGGAAGGAAAAGGCTCTATATCAAACCTGGTAACAGTTATGGAAATTTTGATGTTTACTTACCTGATTTTTTTTAATGTCTTATTTTCATATCATGGTCATGTCCAAATAATGAATCCTCATAATGAGCCCTCCCTTGTGACAAAATGCCAGATGACACCAACCATCACAGTAAATTCTGGCTATTACAGTAGGAACCAAAAACTTGTTTCATGTTTCCTGAGAGAAGATGGTCCGCTAAGAGCACTTCTGCTGAGCCCATACTCTGCTTTGCCCCACACGACAGAACAAGGAGCAATGGGCAGAAGTTATGGACAGGCAGTCCAGTATATGTGTCCTTTCCGTTAGAGCTATCCATAGGACCACTGAATTGCCAGAAGGTGGTAGCTTTCCCAGTCTTGAAAGTCTTTCAGCAGAGGGTAGCTGGCCACTCCTTAGGGATGTTGTCAAGGGATTCCTATTTAGGTATGGGTTGAATACTAGGGAACTTCAGAGAGCTCTTCCAACTCAGACTGTGATTTCAGTTTATGGGGGTAAGAAAAGGCTGCTTGGAGAGAGTCGCCCCAAGTGTAACACATTGCCAACAAACCATACATAACAAATGTAGAGTATGAAATTTTTATTTTGAATCATATGATTCCATTTAGGAAATTAGCCTTAGGGAATCATGTGAGAGTGGTACAAGAGGCATCCTTTCTTAGGAAAACATGAGATGACAACAGTTCAAATGGATTGTCAGCACAGAGCATTGGCCCTACCCTTTCCCCAAAGATTCTGTTCTCTGGTTTAATTAATGGTTCCTAGGATTTACAGATGGAAAGAATATTGAAGATCATTTTTTCAAATATCAAATTAAGTTTTTATGAAGCAAATATATTACCTAGACTCAATTTCTAAAATTGTTCATTTTGTCCCTCCTCTTTAGGGAATAAGTGTTATTTTTAACGTTGCCCTTGGTTTATTAAAGGTAAGCTTTTCTGACAAACTTTTATTTCATCCATGTTCTATACACTATATAGAAATTAGTCTTATCTTAAAGTAAACTTAAACAGCTACCCTCTACTGTTATGTCAGTGCTTCCACATATTGGTGCTACAATGCCCTAAACTGAAAGGAGAGGTTCTGATAAAGACTTGAAGAGACCTTTTTGGACAAACATTTATTAAGTATATACTTAAGTATAGACCCTTGTACTTGGTACTAGAAAAATATGAGATATACCTCATAAATCTTCCAGTATAATAGAGAGATAACTCTGATACATGTTTGGTGCATTAGATAGGCATAAAATCAAGTGCATTTTGATGAGGGGAGGCACAGAAGGAGTTGGGGTGGCATCAGAAGCCAAGAGGCTTTCATGGGTAATGTAGCATTTGAGTTAAACTTGGAGGGATGAGTAAGGATTCGATAGCTGAGGAGAATGGAGAACATTCCAAGCTTAGAGAATGATTGCTCAAGCAAAGACATGAAGGGGGGGAAGCACTAGTATAGTCGCTGTCTTTAGGTTTATTCAAATGCTGCTTGTGTACATTTTCATAGCAAATGTTTCTTTGTTTGTATTCTCTTGCTTTCTTTTTTGAAGACTTCCAAGGATGACCTGCTGTTGACAGACTTTGAAGGGGCTTTGAAGTTCTTTCGAGTTCAGCTTCCCAAGCGATATCGCTCTGAAGAAAATGCAAAAAAGCTAATGGAATTAGCTTGCAATATGAAGGTAAAATGTAATTTATACATTTTAAGTTTTCCTTTCCCTTTCCTCTACTAGGTTTCACCTAAATTCCGTGGTAGAAGTCTGTGAATCTTCCAAGAGAGCACATTGTTACTGAATGTATGATAATGAGATCAAAGGATTTAGAGTTGGAAGGGATCCCTAGAGCTTGTCTTATTCAAAGCCCTCAATTTTTTACAGATGAGAAAACTGAAGCCCAGAGTTTCTGATTTTCCCAAACTCATCTAAGTAGCAAAACCAAGAAGTCCTATATTCATCTCTTACATTTGTATAACACTTTAATGATTTTCAGACTGTTTTCACATTTTTAATTTATTCTGTTTTCACAACATCTCTGTGCAAACAATTACTATACCCATTTTACAGATATGGCATAGAAGGGTTCCATATCTAGTCTTCATCAAACATTAAGCACCTATTTTGGGCTGCACTCTATGCTAACTATTGGGGAGGGATCAACAGAAAATGAAAATATTCCCTAACCTTAAAATCTAGTAAGGAAAGAATAAGATAAGCATGTTAGTAATGTAAAAGAAAAAAGATGTATACCAGGAATAGTACTAATAGGTTGTTTATGAGAATTCATAGACAGGAGAAGATGAAGCAGTATGGCTTAAAATGCCCTCCTCTACCTCTCTAAAGAAAAATCAGTATAACTGCACACATTAGCCCCTTTTGAATTCCTATTAATCTGAAGCCCTTTGATACTCTTGGTTTCCAAGAAGAATCCAAATGGAAGGTGTCCCACCTCACTGTTGTTGGATTTTGATTTAATCTGTGGCAGACAAGCTTGACTTGAGCCTAAGGGTTAGACTTGGGTTAGGGCAAGTTTGTAGTTGAAAACATATGACTTAGAGGTACTTCTTGCTTTGAAAGAGTTATTGTATGAATGGGGAAAATGTCAGGTGAACTATGTTTCAGCTTGCAGCTTTAATTGAGACAGCATCAAATGTTAGGATTCTCTGTGAAACTGATTTCTATTATGAAAATTCAACAAACTTGGTTCAGTAAATATTTATTCAGCTCCTCCTATGTGTGAAGCAATATCCTACACACTAGGGGATGTATAGACCAAAAAAAAAAAAAAGAGGAAACATTCCCTGCCCTCGGAGAATTAGAGGGTACACTATAGATATCAGTATGGTATCAGAAAAATGGAGAAGGGAAAGAGGTCATGGAGGGAGGCAGCATCTGAACTGGGCCGTAAAAGGTGAGGATAAAGTACGTGCTAAACATGGGGAAGAGCTCACACAGACACACAGAGGAAGGAGATGCCCTGTTAAGTTTGTAGGAAAACTAGTCCAGGTTGTCTGGAATAGAGACTTAATAATGGGGAGTTATGTGAAATAAGGATGGAAAGGTAAGTGGGAGCCAGATTGTAAGATCCTGAAATGCCATCTTGGTTTTATTCTTTAAACAGGGAGGAGTCACTGATGTTTTCTGAGCGTGGGAGTGACTTGTATAGAGGATGCTTTGGAGAAGGGAGAAACTCAAAGCAGGAAAACCAGTTAAGAAGCTATCACAATAGTTCTGTCTGGTGATAATGAGCTCCCTGACTAAGGTGGTAGCCAGATAGAGAGACAGAAAAGAAAGGATATGAGAGATATAGGGGGAAAATCATTGGCATTGACCACTTACTGGAGGTGGTGAGGGATGAGTCTGAGATTACGAACTTGAGTGACTGGGAAGTGGTAATGCTATCAACAGAAAAAAGGAAGTCAGAAGGAGGAACAGGTTTAGGGAGAAAATGAGCTCCATTTTAGACATGTAAAAAGATCAGATCTTCAGATTTTTAGGGACATGGTATGGTGTTGTGGATTAAACACTTATCTTAGTGTCAGAAGCTTTCTGCCACTAGCACTCAGTACTTATGTGACTTGAGGCAAGCCATTTTCCCTGATGAAAACCCTCTAAAATGGAGGCTTTTTACTTTTACTACCTTGCTCACAGTGCTGTTGTGAAAGCAATGCAAAAATGTAAGCCATTCTCATTTGCTAATTGCATTAAAGACATCTTTATTAGCTGTATTTAATACCAAAAAATTTTAGGCTACCATGGGTGATCATTTGGCCATTTGTTAGATTGATTTCCCATACTCCATGCCCCACAGGTCTTTGTCCCTTGATAGGAGCATATGGCTTAAGAAATCATTCCTATCCTGGATAGATTATTCTCAAGTGACTGGAATTGCATTGACAGACTTCTTATAAAATGCTAATTATTATCATGTAATCATAGCTTAAATTTATATAGTGCTTTATGGTTACAAAGCCCTTTAAATGAATTTTCTTATGCAATTCTTATAGCAGATGTACATGTGTATTAGGCACATTTCTACAAGTATAGTATCCCCCAGTTCACAGATAAGGAAATTGAGGTTCAGCAAAATTTAAATGACTGGCCTAAACCATACAGCTAGTGATTGATAGACCCCACACAAGTCTTACTTTCTAATATATTGTTCCATGTTGCCTCTCAGAAGAAAACTGCAACATTCCCATGGTACTTAGGGAGGGAGAGAATGAAAGTTGTAATTTCACATCTTTTATTGTACCACTAAAATGTTTGTAGTAAAAATGTCTGATCATTTTTTGCCATCTGACTTCCCAAAACCCTGAAGTAGTAAGTTATTCCCCATACTTACATATCCTAGGATCATAGGATTTATACCTGGAAGGGACTTAAATAACTAATCTAAGCCTCCATGTTATGGATGAGAAAGCCAAGACCCAGAAAAGTTAGACCTAATTCTTACCCAGAATCACACAGATAAAAACCAGTTAAACCAACCCCAAATTCTTTACTCCAATTCAGTACTCTTGACAGACTTGTGTGGCAGTATAAATATTGTGCTTAATTTCCAAGAATAGTGTATTTAGTGGTTATACAAAAACATCAAATGACCTTCTTTAATCTCTTGAATAAAGTCCAAATTGTTCACCTAACATTTTTAAAATCCTTAAGTACGAAGCGTATGTTATTATTTAAGAGGCAAGGAGGAATCTGATTGCTTCCAAGACAACTGGAAGAATTAGCCTGGTTTAATGGGAATAGCTAGATTTGGAGTCAGAATAATTCAAATCCCAGCTCTGTTACTTTACTGTCAAGATCATCTTGAAGAAGCATTCCACTCCTCACGTTGTGGAGCACTTCTGTGATCCCTCCAAACTCTGAATCTATAATCCTGTAAAAAGCATAAGCAGAGATAAGAAGACTAGAAAGTGAGGGGAACATTTGAAGTAGTCATTTATTAGATTTAGCTGAAGCCCAGGGTAAATGAAGAGAAGGAATCTGAGGGAGAAAAGTTGAAAAATTAGGTTGGGGGCAAATCTTGGAAGACCTTGAATGCTAAGTGAAGTGTTCATACTGAAGTGGCAGTTAGATTCCCATAGTGCTAGCTCCTATACAAGGCCTCTCACGAGGCCCCTCAGGGGGCCCCAAGAACCTAGTGTAAAGGTATGACCATTGTGAAACCTCGCCCTGAACCTGCTTTGTAACCAAGATGTCACTAAAACAAAGAACTGCCCCGTTAGCTTGCAGCCCACCCCCCCCCCCTTAGTTTACATCCCTATGTAGCAACAGTTGCCTTGCTGACCACTGTTTGTTTCAGGAAGTATTTTTTACTGTATATAAGCTTGCTGGACAGACTTCTCAGGGCTGCCTCCCCTTTTGGGGACAGCCGCCGGCTAATAAAAGCATCCCCCCCCCCCAAATATTAATTGGCTATGCTGTCTTGTATTTGCATTTATTCAGTAGTTAATGAAGAATTAAAGTTTTCTTAGTAACTGTTTACCGTATTTGATCTCATAGCTCAGGTTAGAGCAAAGACCTGAGTTCAGGGATTGATAGGAAATTTAGCACTCTGGAAACTAGTACAAGGGTGAGCATTGCTACTCTGTGGTATAGCAAGCAGACAAGTGTACACCCTACGTAGTGGTACAACAGAGATTCAGCAACATACACAAGGCCAGCATCGCTCCTGTGAGGCAGGGACATGGGGACTGTAGCAGAGGTCTCAGTAAGAGCATGAGCCTGGAGTGGAGTCTCATCAGGATAAGTTTATAGCTTAAATATGAGCTTGTTTGAGAAATGGTAAATGATGCCAGATAGAGGAATGGGCATTCCTAATCAGACCAAGAAGTGAGTGGGAAATTCCCTGGGTGACTTATCAATACCAGGCTCAGGTAGGGGAGTTTTCCTGAATGGGACCAGAAACTGGGTTAGGGCATTAGCTGGTAATCAGGGACCTCAGGAATGGTCGTGGGAGTCTCACCCAGTCAAGAACCATGATCATTTACATGTTTCACAAAGGGTCAGGATGAGTTAGGACAATGAAAACACACAGGCTCTCTGTCATTGTTGATATATTTATGGCCATCAGAACCACTTAACCTAGGTGATTTCATATTGAAGTCTTTAAACGATTTATTGCCCCAAAAAAATCACAATTATCAGAAATTAAGTAAAATATTTATTTTGACACAAGTATGATGATAACATTTAAGAGGCTTACAAAATTCATTCCCCATGGAAGGTCTGTAAAGTATGTAGCACAAGTTATCATTAACTCCTTTTAATGGATAAGGAAAAGTGAGGCTTAGAATGGTTATGTGACATGTCCAGAGTCAAACAGCTGGGAAATTTCAGAGTCAGGCTTTGAATCCAGGACTCCTTAGTCCAAGTTCAGATCTTTCCCCAGGAGTAATCTGACTAGTCCTGGCTTGACTTTTTCCTTTGTGAGCATGAAAAGGGTAATTGATAGGACACAGGCATAAACAGAGTTTGTATAAGTCACACCTGAAAGAAACTAACAAGAAGGTAGCCAGAGAGATAGTCTGGAACAAACACATGCTGGCTGCCAGAATCCTAAACTGGTACGTACCTACCACCCCTCTCTTTTTCTCTAGTTAGAATAGGGTATGTCATTTATTTCCTGTAAGCTACAAATCCTCTCCTGTCTTAAGAAATCTTTTTCTTTTTATGCATATGTACTTTTGAGTAGAAAAAAGCCTGGTGTCAAATTTAATTATGTATAAAGGAGGGTGCATGTGTGTGTGTGTGGTATCAGTGTTTCAGCTTCTGACAGAAGGAATCATTCGTTTTCCTTGTGCTCCATGCAGGGCAGCAGACTGACTACAAATAGAAATCAGACATGATTTTAGCCCTTAAAGAACTTCAGTAATGAGTTTTGTGGGAATTAGGAAGACAAGGACACAACAGATGCATTACAAAACATCACAAGTGCCTAAGAGAGTATGGAGGAGGGAGGATGGTGAGCTTCTGAGGGAAGGAGAAAATCATCCAGGTACTTGAGAGCATTCCAATCAGGTTAGAGCAGAGACCTGGAAATTCCAAATTTCCTTGTTCCTTATGAACCTTAGAATATAGCTCATCTTTACTCCTCCAGGAAGTGGTCCTCTAGCCTGTCTCCTGAGGAACAGCTTCTTCCTTCCCTTAGGATCAGCTTCATGTAGTTCTCACATTTCTCCCCAAAGGTGCCTGACAGAACAGTCCTCCCATTCTGACTGTCAGGACTGCCACTTCTTTACCTACATGTCCTTGTACATTTCACTTAACTTTTCTGGGCCTCAGTTTACTCATCTTTAAAAAAATATATATTGTGGTTGATCTCTAAGCTCCCTTCCAGGGACACAGTGTAGTCGAAAAAAGCCCTTGAGTCTGGAGAAACCCAATTTTTGAAATTCCACCTCTGCTATTTATTACTTTTGTGACCAGGAGCAAAACATGTAACTTTTCTAAGCCCCAGTTTCATCTATAAAATGGAGGTGATACTTTTAGTATTTGTCTCATTAGCTTTTTTGATGAGGTTTAAATAAGGTAATGTATAATAAATCACTTTGTAAACTTCAAAGTGCTGTGTATGTATTAGCTTTATTATTAGCTTGTCCTAGTTATCCCCTAAATCCAGTCCTCTCACTGAACTACTTGCCTTCCTCCATATGTGCTCTAGCTTGGCATTGTCCCTCTGAAAATTTAATTCATAAACTGCACTTAATGCTCCAGATTCTGACCAGGGCAGTGACCATGATTACTCCTTACCTTCACTGTCTGCCTCTGCTTTTATTGTTGTTGTTTCATTTTAATTATGTCTGACTCTCCATGACCCCATTTGGGATTTTCCTGACAAAGATACTGGAGTGGTTTGCCATTTCTTTCTGTAGTTTATTTTACAGATGAGGAAACCAAGGCAAACAGGGTGAAGTGACTTGCCCAGGGTCCCATAACTAGTAAGTGCCTGAGACCAGATTTAAACTCAGGAAGATGAGTCTTCCTGACTCTAGTCCTGGAATTCTCTATCCACTGTGTCACCTACCTGCCCCATGATTTTACTAATGCAGTCCAGAATCATAATTGCTTTTTTGGTTATTTTGTCATGTTGATAGTAGGCCGCCCACCTTCCAGGATCAGGTGGAAATGGGGGGAGGGGAGAGAAAAGAAAAAAAAAATAATAGTAACGACAACAATAATAATAACAGCATTTATACAAGACCTTAAGATTTACAGAGCCCTTTGCAAATAATATCTCATTTTAGCCTCACAAAAACCCTGCGAGGCAAATACTGTTATCTTCGTTTTACATAAGAGAAAACTGAGGCAAACAGGCTGAATCATTTGCTAAGGGACACACAGCTAATAAGTACTTGAGAGGCTGGATTTGAAGTCAGATCTTCCTGACTCCAAGTCTAGTGCTCTGTCCATTGCCCCACCAAACTTCCCAGTGTGTTTTTACTATTATAAGTAATATCTTTGGACTCTCTTCCATTCTTATTCATTCACAAAGCACAGTTGAACCTCATGGTGTCCTTTCCCAGAATCTTCTCCTTTTAAAATTGATCTCACAAGTGACTGTCAGCAGGAGGCCTGTTTTAGGGATCTGGTTTCTGAAATCCAAAAGATTAATCAGGAAAAATTAATTATAATTTGCTATTTATACCTGATCCTCTTATCCAGATACCTATTTTGACTTTCCATTTCCCTGGGGTCATACTGTCATGGTGAAAAACTATAACTGTTTCCAGGTCTAATCTACAGACCCCCAGGACTGACTCAAAGGCTAAGGCCTGCCAGTCAGTGGAACAAGTATGGTCTTAACTTTAATGTAGAGGAGCCTGACAGATCATGTTACAGTCTCTTAATTTCTTTTCAAAGAGAAAATGATGGGGGGAAAGGAAAGATGTCATTCTTTTGAGAAATGCCATTTTTTAGTGACTGTTTTGATTAGTAGTCTCTTTAGAAGTATAAGTAGGAAATGTCATGAGAAAAGGTAGGTAGCTTTTGGCAGATTATAGCAACCCATTTTATATATCTCAGTATTGAAAATGGGAAGTTCTCACTGACCTAAATTAGATGGGTCTTACAGTAGTGCTGTTTCATGGATTCTGAGGTACTAGGACCAGTTTTGACTCATGTTATCTAAAACTTTCTAATAATCAAAGATATCAAAAAATGGAACAAGTACCTTTCTGAGGTAGTGAGTTCCCCGTCACCGGAGGTCTTCAAGGGGAGGCCATATACTTGTCTGACATGTAGGAATTCACAAGTACAGTATGAAGTAGATGAAGTCAGAAATAACACGCAGCTCTGAGATTTTGTAATTTTTCAGTTTGAGATCTGGAAGCTAAGGAAGCTAGGTCATGTTGAGTATGGTGAATTCATCGCTGCATGCTTCTCACTAGGGGGAGCCTTATCCCTGTTTTCCCCCCCGAATGCCATTATCTTGCAAGATTAAAAGCAAGCTACAGCAGGAATTATGTTCTGGCCACAGTTCTAATTTGTTTGCATTTATTTTCCATTTCTCCATATTGATCTGTTATGATTGTTTATCCATTTACCAACTATACAAGCATTTTATATAGGTGCTTTCTCTGGGTATCACTTAGAAATTCAATGAATACTCAGCCATTGGCCTTAAACCACAGTAGATCAGAGTTTAAGGCTGACCTATGCCTTAAGCTTTGTGGCCTCCCCAGAAGTGTTTAATGGGTGTCTTCCTACAGCCTAGAACCAAAGCAATGCTCTTTTCTTGGCTAACACTGTTTGGGCAAGATCCAAGACTCCATTAATAGAAGTCCTTATTGAGGCAGGTCTAGATAGTAGCCAACAGCACTGGGTGAGAGGAGTGTGTTTAACTTTACCACCCTGTGGCACTGTTTCACATTGCTGTAGCACTTTACCATTGACAAAGCAATCTTTCTATGAAAGCCTTGTGAGATAGATAATCCAGGTAATTACCTCCATGTAACAGATGAAGAAATTGAGACCTCCAATGATAAAGTGACAAGAATGGTTCCTAGCAGGGCAAAGACTCCAACCCAAAGACTAGCAACTCCAAGTCAGAAGTTCATTCTGTTACATCACACCTTACTATGTCTAAATCAAATATCAACTGAGTAGAGAAAAAATTGAATAGACATGAATCATGGAATGATTTATGACAGCTTGAAAACAGTCATCACTCTTTCTCCTAAGTTTTCTCATTGCCTCACATCTAGAGTATTGCAGAGCTTTCTGCTTGATCTCCCTGCTTCAAGTCTCCCCATTCCAGTCCATCCTCCACCCAAGTGGCCCTGCTGGTCACATTTGACCATGTTAGCTGCTCTCCCTGCCATCACCGCTTCTCTCCCATTCAGTTAACTCCAGTGACTCCTTATTACCTCCAGGATCATCTATTTAAAATCCTTTGTTTAGCTTTGAAAGTTCTCCATAACCTGTTCCTTTCCCACCTTTCCAGTCTTATTACCCCTTAACCCTCTAACCCTCTCCACATTCTGTGGTACAATGATGCTGGATTCCTTGCTGTTCCTTGCACAAAACACTCCATTTTCTAGCTCTGTACCTTTTCACTGGGTGTGCCTCCTGCCTAGTATTCTCTCTCTCCACATGTTCACATTCTTTAAATCCCAGTTAAAATCCCTACTTCTGCAAGAAGCCTTTCCTAGGTTCCCTTAATACTTCCCTCTCCAATTTACCATGTATATATCTTGTACATATGCAGACATTTGCATGTTGTTTCCCTCATTAGAATGTCAGCACCTTGAGACAAGGACTCTTTTTTGTCTTTGTATCTCCAGTGTTGGTGAAGTGTCTGGCCCATGTTGTTGTTCAGTCATTCAGTCATGTCTGACTCTTTGTGACCACATGGACCACCCTGTCCATAAGGTTGTCTTGGCAAAAATACTGGAATGGTTTGCCATTTCCTTCTCCAGTCCTGGCCCATAGTTAGAACTTAAAAATGTTTGTTGATGTGTTGACTAACAAGCATCCCTACTTCTTTCAATGAATTTTCTTATGGCATAGACTCCAAATGTCTTTCCATGCTAGTTACCTTCCCTACTACAGTTTGCAATGCCCCTGCCAAAATAAAGCACGCAAAAGAATTGAACATAACATTCCAGATATGATTGGACCAGGACAAAGGACACTACACTTTGATAGATAGAGCTTAAGACAGTGGCAGCATTTGGGCTGCCTTGTCTAATTGTAGACTTGAACTGAGCTTCCACTTCATGAAAATTTCCATATTTTTCCCCAAGAACTATGTGCATATGCTATTCTCTGATATGTCTGTACATTTGTCCTTCGATCTCTCATAGATTAGCCAGAAGAAGTTGAAAAAGTATGAAAAAGAATATCATACCATGAGGGAGCAGCAGGCCCAGCAAGAAGACCCCATTGAACGATTTGAGGTATGGCACCAAGGAATTCAATGTGAAATCTGGTCTAGTCGCCATGCCTTGTGTATTTTGTTTTATAAAATCATGCTGTTCTGTCTTTCAAATCGCAACAAGCATTGTTTCCAGAGTTCACTGTTTATAGGTTTAGGTTTCAGAGTAAGCTTCCAAGTATCTGTTTAGCAAAGCAAACAACCTACAGTCCTGAGTCTTAGAGAATCCACTGACCTTCCTATCATAGTTAAGTAATAATAAGCAGCTATTTGACCAAGGTCACCTGACTTAATTATTTCTTTCTGGAAGTAGAAAATTGGAAAAAGGACATGGTTCTTGTTCCTAGGAATCATTCCAGGATAAAGCAGGTTTCTGATAGAACCCCCAGAAATGAATTTTTATTCACAAAATGGTTTAGTGGTTTTCCTAACACAAAACAAGTTGTGAGAAACTTTTCCTTTCTGCCATTTGTGTGTTCATATCTCCTCACTTCCCAGCGGGAAAACAGGCGCCTCCAAGAAGCGAACATGAGGCTGGAGCAAGAAAATGATGACCTGGCCCACGAGCTGGTAACCAGCAAGATTGCACTGCGCAAGGACCTGGACAACGTGAGTCTGACCAAACGTGTGGGGTCGGCTAGTGCCGTGCTAGTGCATGTGATTTCTGGGGTGTTTTTTAACTTATCTACATCCTTAAATGACTTCTTACTAGAAACTATATGACCATTTTTCTATATATCTACTTATCTAAGAGCAGTTAAATTCCTGCTCCTAGCCCAGTTTGAAAATAGTATATCATTTATTAGCCAGGATACATCCCTTAAATTCCCCCAGTCTTCTGCTTTGCACACAGTCTTCTGTATCTAACCTTGCTGCCTATTTTCTGACTTTTTCATGTATTGTTGTTTGGTTTCACATTTTATTACCAATAAAATTTGTTAGTACTTAAAAGGATCCATTATTTCATTGACTTAAGTGCTTTTTCTACTGCTGTGCATAATAAGACTTCCACACCTTAGTTACATAATCTTCATGAGTTAATATGGAAAGAAATCATCACCTGGTGGCCATCCTTCTATCTCAAGCCACCATTTATCTATGCTGGTTCTTAGATGACAGACACACCATCTATTCCAAATCCACTCAAAGCCTTTACATCTTGCAGATTCCTACCAAAGTAGGTGTTGCCTTGGTAATCTTAAGGAATTTCAAATCAGCACTGGCAGGGACTCTGGGTTTGAATTATTAATCACAATTACCTCCTGAATTCTTTCTACACTGGTGGCTCCTAGGGGTGAAAAACATTTAGTCTACTATTTATCCTGCCTGCTACTTGCTGATTAAATAAAGATTTCTAGTAGAACTTCAGCCATTTGCCCTGCCATTTTGAAATTTGCTCTAGTAGTTTCTCCTGGCAAGATGTAAACTTGACCCTTCCCCTCCCCTCTGTTTTTGGAACACCTTCCAGTGGTGCTTCTTCTGGCACTGTGGTGGGCCACGTGTAGCAAAAGACCCTCTGGAAAATAGCAGCTGTTATGATTGTGGATATAGTTACAGAATCGTGTTTCTAGAATTATTTTTATATTCAAAGTGGATCCTTAGCAACCTGGAGCCTCAAGGAAAGAGGCCTGGGGAAACCTATGTGTGTTCCTTATACTAATAGTTGGAGGCCCTCAAATAGTAGCTACTGCTTGTGATTGTTCTGTCTTGTTAATAGCTTGAAGCAACATCTACATGGAGGCAGGGGGAGAGAAATTGTGTTTCCAAGGCTGTTTTCCTTAGTATTTTCAGTGGTGGGATTTTCAGTGTCACCAGGCCCCAAGATGTTACTTCATATGTTGGGATACTCCTCCCCAGTTTGAGGTTGTGGCTGATTGGCCTAATTCCCAGTATGATGACTCTGACCCCTGTACCCCAAGAAGAAGAGACGTTTCTTGGATCTCTGCCTTGCCTAGTGAGTGATGAGAAAGGGGCAGCAGGTCAGCAGAGAGTGTTGAGTAGTGTGTGGTTAGGGAGGCCAAGGAGCAGGCTGCAGAACCTCAGGAGAGAGGCCCTGAACTCCCTGAACCAATGTCCTCATTTGGAAATATGGGGAGGACTTAGACTTTATCCAGCTTTATAAAGCACTTTTTCTCTTTGAGTCCTCATTAGTATTCCCATTTTGCATGAAGAAGTTTAGGTTCAGATGTGTGAAGTGTTTTTCCTAGGATCATGCAGACAGTAAGAGTAATGATAGGGACCTCAGACTCTAAGGCCAGAACCTTTCCCACTGTTTCCCACAGTGTAAGGCCCAGAGCAATTTACATGTATCTCTAATTATTATTAACATTCAGACTGGTGAAGAATTTTCCATAGGCAGATAAAACTAAGGTGTTCTTTCTTGTTCCCTGCCTCCTAGATATAAAAAGCAGTTTCTGATTTGGTTTAAGCTGGAGGTAGCTTGAGCTATTGTGTGTTGGCTAGAAATTGACAGTCTAAAGGCAACATTACCATCCCACCAGCTTAAAAGTGGATTGAAGACTTTGTTCTTGATTTTTGTGCCAAAGAAGTGCTTTTATACTTAGAGTTTTTGTACTGATCCCAAGAGGGCAGTTACTCTTAGACAATGATTTTCAAACTTTTCCTTCCATTGCTATAAAGAAGGAAATAATCAAAGCAATAAAGCATCACCAAAAAACACCAACTGATTTACTGCTCCTAGCATCCCATTCACAGAGTTTGGGCAACAATACTCCACTACATCCATGATTTCATCAGTGTGTAACAATAATACCTCACTTACATCATAAGGATTTCAGTTTACAAGGCACATAGGATAGGTTGCATTCTACAGCATTTGAGGGAGTACCTGCATAAACCAGATTCTTACCAGCCAGTAGTAGTCACAAGGAATGTTATACCAATTTTAAACATGAGGAACTAAGGCTCAGAAAGATTAGTTAATTGACTGGTTTGTAATACTGGAGTTAAAGAGAGTCATCAATCAAAAGTCATGTGCAAAGTTGGTGTAAGCTGGTTTTTATGTAAGACTGGATGAGAAATAGAAATTATCCCTAAAATATCCAAAATATTCTCGCAGCATGATCATTTATCTCTGACTCAAAGACATCACAGTGAGTCAGACAGAGGGCATCTGCCTGAACTCGTGGCTTTCCTCACATCAGTACCATGTCCCATTGCTCTTCTTCAGCTACTTCAGATCAGGGGCACTGGAAAGCTGGAGGAAATCTCTGATTCTTACTGAAGTCCAAAGCAGAGCTAAAAGGACAGTAACCCATGACCCCCAAAAGGCCGTATTCATCCTCCCCTCATATTGAGAGGGGAAGCTGAGTTCTTTTCACTTTATTAGGCATAATTCAGTCAGTGGGGTCTCTGAACCATTTAGAAAGTAGGTAGGCTCTCTTACAAGATGATCTGCTTTTCTTATACTCATGTCAGTTGGTGCTTCTGTCTCCTGTCATTTTCTCCCTAGTCCCTTCCTTCCAAACAACAGAAAACTGACTAGCTGATCTTAAGGATTTCTGGAATTTTCCCCTGTTAGCAAAATTATCTTCTATCTCTTTTGTCATTTCTTTTTCATTGGTTTCTGAGGAGGAAAGGCATTGTGAATATCGTAGAAAGAGCCCAATTCACATCCCAACTTCCTATCTGTCACTATGTTAGGCTCTGGGAGCCTCCAGTTTCCTCTTCCTAAAAGGGACCTATATGACAGGACCAATGGAGGGAAAGTATTTGTAGACCCTCCAGTACTATAAAAATTTGATATGTTGCTGTTTGGCTTTTTTAATGAATATCCTTAAAAGCCTTGGGACAGTAATGAGTCTGCAGCTATGCAGCATCGAAATTGATTCTTGGGAGCTTTGAGCATTTTTGGTGCAGTCCCAACAATGTATGCTTGTCTCCCTGAGGGAACAACCGATTGATGTTACTGGGACAGGGGAAATGATTCTCATTGATCCAAAGGTTTTGGTGTGTGTTTATGTTTCTCAAGGCCATCGCTGGCTGAAGTTCTCTGTTCAGTAAGCATCTTGCTGTGGTTTTTTAGCATCCTCTGAATATACTCACCAAGATCTGACTCTGATATATAGAAAAGGGACTTGTAGTCACACTACCAACAGAGAAAGAAGGGCACTAGCATAGTCCTCCCTCATCAGCACCTTGAATTCAGTGGGATGCTCTGGGGGGTCAGACTTTGGAAGTGCTTGATACCAGAAATGAGCCCAGACGTTATTATAGAATGCTTGTGTTCCGAAACTTTGTGTTCCGAAAGGTCGTGATGATTTCTTTATCATTTCTCCTCACATTCAACTAAGCTTTTATCTAAGCACGTTTTTGAAACCCTAGAAATGAAAGTGGTTTCAGTGGTCCAGGTTATGATAGATATTTCATGATGAAATCAGTCAGGCAGCTTTCGGTATTTCTTGTGTGAGGAAGGAAAAGTATTGGGTTTGTGGTGCAAAACAGAATAAAATTTTTTCCTTCTAGCTGATGTTTCCTTGATTTCAGGTTCTCTTCATTTCCTTTTCAATTATAGCTTGCATCCTGTGATGATTTCCCTGTGCTTCTTAACCTCTCGAACTCACCTCTCATGTACAGTTACCCAGTCCCATTTGTGTCTCCATAATGTAACTTGCATCTGGCTCTTTCTCTTTCACTACGACTAGACTTTTACAGTAGTTCACTGATAGGTCTTTCTGTTTGACTTTTCCCACTCAAATGGACCCTCTATTTGTTATTAGACCAATCTTCATTATGTAGAGAAAGAGTTGGCCATATCATTCCTCTGCTCAAAAATTTTTAGTGGCTTGCTATTGACATCAAAATAAAGTTCAGACTCCTTTGCCCTCCCACAATCTGGCAACAATCCTACCTTTCCTGTATTATTATTGCCAAGTATCCACCACATATTTTATGTTCAAGGCAGATGGAGCTACTCTCTGGCCCTCTTCTAAACACACACACACACACACACACACACGCACACACACACATACACACACACAGCCTTCCCACCACCTTGTGTTAGCTGTTGTTCCCATTGCCTCAAGTGAATGCCGTTCCTCCCCTCTTGTGCCTGTTGAATTCCTACCAGTTCATTAGAACACCATTCAGTTGTCACTCAGACTTTCTCTCCCCTTCCAATAGGTGCAAGTACAGTTTGTAGTTCAGATCAGGAAGGAGCCTTCCTCTCTTGCATACTTGGTAATTTTCAGCCTTTCTGTGAAGGCCTATATCTTTTAGACTCAATTTTTCATGATAATTTTTTTCTAATGTGATAAAACTTGTTCAGTGATGCATTCTGGTGTCAGCTCTTAAATATGCAAGGTTCTTTTTACCAAGCAGACTATTAGAAAGTAGGTTTTCACCTAGGGAAACGAGTGGGAACTGAAAGTCTCAGATCCTTTCATGATCAGATGGAAGAAATCAGCAGAACAAGGGAAGTCATTCCTGGATGAAAGAATACTTTACACAGAGGCAGGAAGCCTGGGATCTAACCCCTGCCTCACCACTAAGCAGCTGTGCAGCCTTCAGCAAAAGGCACTTCCTTCTCCTTTCTTGGCTACCATTTCCCTGTCTTCAAATCGAGTATTAAACCACATGATTTTTCAGCTCTAACTTTCCAAGATTCTCTGACAAACCCCAGTGCAATATGTTTGTGTTGCAGGCAGAGGAAAAGGCAGACGCCCTGAATAAGGAACTACTGATGACCAAACAGAAGCTGATTGATGCAGAGGAAGAGAAAAGGCGGCTGGAAGAGGAGTCTGCTCAGGTGACTGGTGTCTCGGGGGCCCCCAGACTTCCTCTGTGAGGGCAGCGTAGGGGAAAGCAGAGAGAGCACTGGATCTGAGGGAAGAGACAAAGTTCGAGTTCTTCCTGGGATGCTTGATAGTGCTGTGGATACTTGGGCAAGTCATTTCTCCAATCTTTGCCTCACATTTCCTCATCTGTGAAATGAACAGGATTAGGTATTTTTCAAGTCTCTCCAGCTCTGACATTCCATATTCTAAACATTCCCTGTTTCAGAATTTCTTCTTCCCTTAAGAACCCAGCTCTAAGCTTCCTCTCACATGTTGCTCTGCATTCTAACACCCTGTCATACTATAACTGAGGACTTAAAAGAAAACCATAGAGGGCAAGCACTGTATTTCCTGTTGGCATGGGAAAAACCTGAAACAGCTGGATTATGTTTCTCTCCAAAGGCTCTATTTACTGCTTAAAGCCTAATGGTCCTTAATTAAAACTGGAAAAGAGATAATAGGTCAGTGTCCATTCTTTCATATGGCAAGAAAAAATTACCATAGCTTAATGTTTGCTTCCCTAGAACCTTACAGGGAGTGACAGGAAGCAGTAGACCAGGAGTTTTCAGAACCAGACTTGGATCCTACCTCCGTGAATGCCCCTGGCCAACCTCAGCCAAGTCTCATCCCCACCACCCCTCCAGGCCTGTTTTACCCATAAAATTTGGGCTAAATGGTGTCTATGGTTCTTCCCCACAGTAGCATACCTGATTCTGTGACAGTTACACAGGAAGACAGAGGCATCCTTGATGATCCGGCTGAGGACCCATTGCTGTCTCACAGATCTTTGATACCAGCCATGCAGATCATGGCCTCTCCGCACCTTCTCCTGTGTTATTCTGTTCATGGCCTCCTGCAACCCCTCAAGGGAGGGCGGGGCTACGGTCCACTAGACCTACTGAGGCCTTCTTACAATTGCACATGTACACAAACAGTACTCAGGCTGTCAGATGCTTCAGCCTACTTGTGCATTGTTGTCCCTTCTTTTCAGATTACACATCTCATGGAAAATCAATCTTGTATACCACTTATATTTTTGTTTTTGTTTTTTTTTTTGCTGGGAGGAGGGCAGGGCAGTTGGGATTAAGTGACTTGCCTAAGGTCACAGGGCTTGGTAAGTGTTAAGTTCCTAATGCCACATTTGAACTCAGGTCTTCCTGATTCCAGGGCTGGTACTCTATTGCACCACCCAGCCACCCCTGTATACCACTTCTTATGTGCAAATTAAAATTCATTTACTCTGAAAAATTTTCCAGAGTTCACCCTTAGGCAGATAGGCCATAACATTGTGCAACTAATTGGTAAGTATCTTTTGCTACTCATCCTGATTTTTGGCTGTTTCTTCATTTATTAACATCTCCTGAGAATCCAGAGGAAGAGGAAAGAAATGAAATACCAGCCTCATTTTATCTACCCCTTCGAGCTTGATATCAACAGCTGAGCAGGGCTAGAAAAGACAACCTATGGGCCATTGTAGATGGTGCCCAAAACCTGAAGCAAAGTTTTGGGTTTTCTGTATTACCCCAACCCTTCCTGTCCCCTCCCAACAGATTGCCCCCTCTGACATCCCCACTCTTTCACTTCTTTTCAGTCTCTCCTTCTCTGCTGGCTCCTCTCTACCACCCACAAACATGCCGCTATCCATCCCCCAGCATCCTCAGAAAACTCCCACTTGATCCTTCTTCCATCCCCGTACCTCTTCTATTCCTGGCTGCCAAACATGAAAAGGCCATGCTCAATGCATTCCTCCACCTCTTCTGTCACTCTTTTCTTAACTCCTTTACAATCTGCCTTTTAACCTCATTATTCCACAGGAACGAGAGTATCATGGCACTCTCTCCAAAGTTGCCAAATCCTATATTCTTCTCTCAAGCCTCAACTACCTTTACCTCTTCTCCTCAGCCTTTGTCACTGTTAATCACCTTCTCCTTCTCGATACTCTCTTCTCTCGGTTTCTGAGACGCTGCTCCCTTCTGATCCTCCTTCATACCTGATCACTCTTCATTCTCCTCTGCTGGATACTTATCCTGGTCACATTCTCTTACCAGGAGTGTGTCCCACAGGGATCTATCCTGACTTCCTTCTCCCTCCATCCTACTTTACTTGATCTCATCAGCTCCCATAGATTTAATTATCATCTCTATCCTGAAGAATCTCTGATGTATTTCTTCCCAGCCTCTCTTATAACCTCCAGTCTCACCTCTTGAAATGTCTTAGACGTTTCAAATTGTATCCAGTAGGCATTGTAAACTAAACATGTCCAAAACCGAACCTATTCTCTTTTCCCCTAAACCCTATACCCCTCCTAACTTCCTTGTTACTGTCAAGGGCAATACTATCTTCCTAGTCTCTCTGACTTGCAGAGGCATCCTCGACTCCTCACTACCTCATATCCAAGCTGTTACCAAGAACTATCAATTTTATTTCTACAGTGTCTTTCAAAAACACCCCTTCTCTTCTCTGATGCTGCTTCCCACCCTGATGCAGGTCCTTTATCACCTCACATTTAGACCATTGCAATAGCCTGCTTTTGGGTCCATCTGCCTCAAGTCTCTCCCTACTCCAGTTCATCTAGTTCATCCTCCATTTAGCCACCAGTGATTTTCCTAAAGCATAGATCCATCCATGTCACCCTCCTCCTCAATAAATTTCAGTGGTTCCCTGTTGGATCTACAATCATATAACACAAAATCTTCGTTTATCATTCAAAGGGTAGGATCTCTTAATCACCACTACCTTCCCAGTCTTCATATAGCTTATTCCCCAACAGGTACTCTCTGATTCAGTGACATTCACCTCCTTGCTTTTCCTTGAAGAGCACTCCATTTCTTGGCTCTAAGCAGTTTCTGACTTTCCCCCATGTCTTGCAATGTGCCCCTTCCTCATCTTCATCTGCTGGCTTCCTTCAAGTCCCAAATAAAATTCCATCTTCTAAAGGAAACTTTACCCACCGTTTCTTAATTTTAGTGCCTTCTTTCTTAGTTTCCTGTTCTATTTTTTCCTCTATAGCTTGTTTATACATATTTGTTTCCCCCGCGATGTGAGTTCCTTGAGGACAGGGGACTGTCTTTTGCAAACCCTTTCTGTATCCCTAGCCCTTGATAGGTGTTCAGTAGATGCTTAGTGAGAACTGACTGTGGTTTGAGCTAATAAATGCTTTCCCCTCTACTGACTCAAGGAACAGGATAGTTGGCTATATCAAACATTGATAGTAACAACACCCATTCCCATAGTATTTGAAAGTATATGACAGTTTTTCTAACTTATTATCAATAATAATGACTCATTTCTAGAGTTTCAACATGGCCAAAGTGCTCTCCTCTCCCAGCCTTGGAAGTATATAAATGCAATTACTGTCATCGTCTCCATCTTACAGGTGAAGAAAGTGGAGTCCAGGGGTACAGGGTGCCTGTCCACCTGGGCTTCACAGTGGGCTTTGGACTTTTTCCAGGTCTGGGGCTTTTTTCTTCCCAGAGCCCTGCAGAAGAGGGCACACAGTTCTTGGTGGTACTTATATTTCAGGACTTTTATTCCCCTTTTTACTTTCTTCTTGCAGCTGAAAGAAATGTGCCGCCGGGAGCTGGACAAAGCAGAGTCAGAGATTAAAAAAAACAGTTCCATCATTGGTGATTACAAGCAGGTATGTGCCCCTGGCCCACTGTGGTTACCTTCTCCTCTAGAGAACATTGGCAAGACACTTTCCTAGGAGAAGCCTATTTAAGTAACAATAATAATAATAATAATAATTCCCGTCTCTATAGTCCTTTGAGGTTTCCAAAAAGCTATCCCCACAGTAATCCTGTTAGGTACTTTTTACTGTGATCTCCATTTTACAAATAGGCGAGAATGAGACTCAGAAGGGTTAAGTGACTTGTCCTAGGTAACACAGCTAGTCAGTGCTGGTGCCTGAGACTCAAACACAGGCCTGTTAACTCTAAACCCAGTGCTCTTTGCACTCTCCCTTGCTGTCTCAACTTGTAAACTCTGCCCATCTCTGTAGTGTTAACACTGGTCAGATACACATGGAGGAGCAGACTCTTAGCAGCTGTCTCTTCCCTCTGGACTGGCTGGATTTTATTTACATGAATATCCAGCAGTGGCTGTTTTTTCCTTTGCGGCGCCTCCTCATTCAGCTTTGCATGTTTGGCACATTTTCAGGGATCATCTAGGCCTTGCCCTTAGGGGACATGAGAGTATTGTTAACACAACTACGGGAACTTACATTCTGAGTGTTCCAACTTTTGTCCCCCTTGTGATGCCCCCAAATAGCAGTCATTCTCCCTCCCCAAAATTATTCCTCAATGTTCCGCTGCCCACCTTTGGCCTTAAGTGAGTCATAATTTTAGCTTGCTCAGATGACTGTACTGCTTCAAATGCTTTGTGGATTGTATTCCCTTAGATTTGTTCCCAGTTGAGTGAGAGATTAGAAAAGCAGCAGTCAGTGAATAAAGCAGAAATCGAGAAAATTCGGGTAAGTGACTTTCTTTAGTGTCTTGGTATAATTTGCTTTTAATTTAAGGCAAAGAATTTCTGAACTTTATTTACAGTACTTTAATCATTATAAACTACTAGGCAGGACAAACAGTGGCAATGACATTTTCCAGTGATGTAAAATGGAAATTAAGAAAATTGTATGTAAATCTTACTTCCCATGGGGCAGGACCATGAATGCTTTACTGTTAGGGATTACAATGTTATAAGGCCCTTGGGCAGCAGAATCACAAAGTTAGAAAAGGAATAGACCTGAGAATATAACATGTTAAAACACAGAACACACTGTTCAAGATGGAAAAGACTTTATACTCTAGACTGGAAGCGGTTAGAGGGGCTCAGCAGGATTGATCAAGTCTAATTCCCCTAATAGATTATGACCCTGAGGCTTAGAAACACTAAGTTGCCCGTGGTCTCGGAGCCAAATTAAGAGCTAGAACCAGAACTTAGGTTTTATGATTTCTATAGAGTTCTTTCCTACTAGGTAAAAATTCACCTTTCTTTTACACTGGGTTAGCAGTCAGGGAACTATTTAACTCTCAGCTCTGTCAGAAATTCACCATGTGACCTCAAATAAGTCACTTCCCTGCCTTCCTCATTTATCAAAAGAAGGGGTTAAACTAAAGAACCTTTAAGATACCTTCTAGTTGTAATTTCTTTGACAAATCAAACAAGATTATTACACATAAGGTAGGATCATTTTATTGAACTCAAAAGGATGTTACATTGCTATATTATATCAGACATGATTATTAGAAATTCCTCATAAAATTGGAACTTTCTACTAGTGTATGTAGAAGAGGCATATTAAGAGTGTGTGTGTGTGTGTGTGCACACACATGTTATATACCTATGCATCTCTATCCTCTGACAAAGAGATAGTACTTGATGGTGCTCCCTTTGTATTTTGTGGAGCTGTCAAGAACTTAGAGTCACTTCCATACCAAAAGGCATAGAAGAAGACCCCTGCAGAGGGAAAATTGACAAGTTTATTAAATCCTAGTACCGATTTGAGGAGATTTCATATATTGAGGGGTCCTCAGCTGACTGCTTCCTGCAGGGCTGTGCAGTTACAAGGAAGGGTGCCATTAAGGTTAGAAGGACTCATAGAACCCCTGAGCTCTAAGGGTCTCAGAGTTCTGGCCTAACTTAGATGTGAACAGGAACACTTCTGAAATATTGCTGACAACAGGTCTTCTCCTTGCAAATGGCAGATCCAGAACTTAAGTCTTTCTTCTGGTCTATAGCTCTTTGATCTTAGTTAGATCACTAGGCCTCTCTCTGTTTTCTCATCTGTAAAATGGGTTTGGACTATATGACCACTGAAGGGCTTTCTAGCTCTCAGTCTGTGATCCTACAAGATTCTGTGCTCTGCAGTCCCTTCCAGCCCTAAAATTCTTTTTTTACGTTCCAAAGCAAAGTATTGATCTGCAGATAAATGCTGCCCAGCAAAGATCAGTAACAGCTTCCCTTTCCCAGCTCAGCATCTAGTCAGCCTGTTGTTTTCATTATTCTACGTCACCTGCAGAATGAGGAATTCCAGGCCTTAATTTAACTTAGGTTCCAAGTGCACGACTGATCATGTCTGAATCCAGTGTCACTTATACTCTGTATCTGCCTTTTTAGTTCTTACACGTTTGCAATTTTACACTTTCATGGAATCTTCTTTTGCTGTCCCTTTCAAAGAGTTCTAGGCTTCTCACTTAGCCTTGCCTTTGAAGACTAACTTACTAGGAGACTGTCATTTATATCTCCCAACTGTCACCTTTTTGTAATGGTTCTGGATGAATAGCCTCTTGTTCTTTTCTTCATAGTCTCTACTGAATTAGCTATGTGGTAGCAAACAATCAATAAATTTCTATTGAGTGCCTACTGAGCGCTGGGATAGCCCAGACATTCTTTGTTCCATCATTCTCTGTTCTCAGGTCTCTTCCTGCTCTAATGTTGTATATACTATTATCTGTGTTCAGTTATCCTTTGCAGCTATGACACACAAAGATTCTAAGTAAAATGTTCTTCCAACAATACTCCATTCTCCATTTGCTGCAAGGATTCATAATCTTAGTTATATACAGGATTTCTTGCCCAAAACGGTTTTTAATCACTAGCCATGTTAGAAAAGCTGTGTTTTGGAAGCTATTACCTAGAACATAGAAATGGCCTCATTATATGAAATTACATATTGCTACAGTTTATATCAAAACTTGATCTGCAGCATTTTTAGGAAAGGATTTTATCACATTGCTTAAAAGTCATCTGGTTCCCACACTGTGTGGCTGTTTCATGAAAGTAATCCCTCCTAAAATAACAAAAATTGACAGCAGTCAGTGCTGGAGGGGTAGTGGAAGGATAGGCACCCTAAATATATTTTTGGTGGAGCTGTGAAATGTTACAACCATTTTGAAAAGCAATTTGGAATTTTGCAAATAATGTGACTAAAATGCCCAGACTCCATTACTGGATTTAATTCCCCAAGGAAGCTATCTATAAGACATCTCCATATACACCAAATATTTATAAAGAGTTGGAAGATAGAGTAGATGTCTACCAATCAGGGCATGGCTAAACAAATTGTGGTACATGAATGTAATGGAACATTACTGTATTGGAAGAAATGATGCATATAATCAGAGACCAAGAAAACAGCATACACAGTAATTACAACAATGTAAATGGAAATAACCATACACCAAAACACCAAAAGTGAATGCAATAAAATTATAAAGATCCAGCAGGACTAAAATGGAGAGATATGAGAGGACACCCCCCCCCTCCCCAGCATATCCCTTTGTGAAGTGGGAAGGCCCACAGGTGTTAGAGATTGCATGTGTTTTGGATTTTTTTTTCAGTGAGTTGATCTGTTGAGCTGATTCATTTTTTCTCTTTATGAAAATACTATCATAGGGGTGGCTATTGGGGAGGGGGAGGAATACTGGGGGATAACTATGGTGATGTAAGAAACAAAAACATCAATAAAAAGTTACATTTTTTTTTTCAAAAAGGAGACAAAAGTAACCCCTCCTCCCTTGTGGGCCAGTCAACAACACTGCCCTTGACTGTCTGCCCTCTGATTTCAGCATAAGGTAGATGACTGTGAGCGCTGCAGAGAGTTCTTCAACAAGGAAGGGCGTGTGAAGGTCATCAGCTCAGCCACAGAGGCTTCAGATGAAGATACCGATGAAGAGAAGGAGACACTGAAGAACCAGCTGAGGGAGATGGAGCTGGAACTGGCACAAACCAAACTGCAGTTGGTTGAGGCAGAATGTAAAATCCAGGTGAGGAGACCCAGGCACAGACGGCGCCTTGGTGTGAATTATCATGGGAAGACCTTGAGGACTTGCCATTGAGACTTAGGGGAGTGATTCTGTAGTTGATTAAAGAGCACATACACAACTGTTTTTGTACTAGATGATGAGCCAGACTGAATAACCTGTTGTTTTTCCCTTTTTCATGATAGAAAAGTATTATTCACTATCTCCCAACCCCTTCCTTCTGAGACCAAAGAGTTTGGAGGACTTTTTCCTTTCAAAGTATGTCATAGGATAGGAGTTTAAATCCCACTGAAATGAAAATTTATCCTGTACTTACATGGCCCTTATCATGACTGTCTTTTACCCACATTGGTAGCTTTATAAGCCACTTTCTTAAGGTGACATTTCTTTGAAAGGAAAAAATGTAAAGATATGTTTTTCTACAAACCAGATTTGGAGAGGTATAGAAGAGAAAGTTTAGCTAGCTACATTCAGATTCATGTGGTCTCAAAGTAATTTGGACATGTCTCTTCTTCTGTATTATAAGGGAAAACCTACTGGACATAAGGGCAGAGGCACTGTCTTCTCCATTTCTGTGTCCTCAACCATGTCCTGTACATAAAAGACCTATTTAGCTGAAAAAATGGAGAATTCATTGCATGAGCTGAGCACATGAATGTGATAGAGAATTAATTAATAAGATGTTAAGGACCAAGATCTTGGTATTTAAGCACTGTTGCTCAGTTGGTGATAGAAAGAAACAGCTTTGCAAAAAAAAAAAAAAAACACAGTTTAAGGCAAAATAACATTACAGGGGGACAGTTGGCTCTATAGGAATGATGTTAAAAACGAGCAGTTGGCAAAAAAATACTCAGTTTCACAGTGCAGGGTTTCAATGTAAGAAGGTAGCATGGTGTACTGAAGAGAGGTGAATATGGAGTGAAAGGACCTAGAGTTAATTTAGACTGGGACCCGCTTGGTCTAAATTATCTGAGGTCCCTTCCAAGACCTAAATCTTATGATTCTATAAAGCACAAGTCAGTAATAATGATAGCTCCTGACATATGCATAACCCATTAGATATATTCTTTCATTTTAGCCTCCCATCAACCTGGAGAAGTACTTTTATCTTGGAGCATACCTGTGATTGCTTCTGTGGAGGGAGAACCTCCTCTGGTCGTGCTATAGTGGTGGTCCCCTTCTCTGCAACTTAGGAGTCTTGAACAGTGACTTGCCTAGAGTGATATAAATGGGATGTGGCAGAAGTAGGATTTGAACTCATTTCTTCCTTACTCCAGCCACTAGGCCGGCCACACTGCCTCATGAAATGGTTTGCTGCCCAGGGGCATTCAGTAATAAGTGTCTTGAAACAGGATTCAGACCTAGGACTTAATGGCTCTGAGCCAGCTGAAGGCTAGACTTTTCTACACTCAGTTTCCTAGCTCCATCAGGTTGTTTGGCTGGTGGCAGCAGCAGAAATGTAATTGTGGGCCATGTTTTCTCTTTCAGGACCTGGAACACCATTTGGGTCTCGCACTAAATGAGGTCCAGGCTGCCAAGAAGACTTGGTTCAACCGAACCATAAGTTCTATAAAGACAGTGACTGGTGTCCAAGGGAAAGAGACTTGTTGAGGCAAAAAAGAGACACATTCTTCTTAACACACCACCTTTGGCTGCCTTCCTCGGCCAGATGTTTGATTTTGTGACATGTCAGAGGACCAGAATGTATATAACCTAGAAACACAGCAGCATGTCAGGATTTTAATAGATCAATGATAAAGTGGATGGAAACATGCAAAACAAGGCTTCCTGTGTAGGACTCTCCATACTACTGATATTTAACAGGTGTTCTAGCTAGACTGAAACTGCAGAGAAGCACTCAATTGAGACCCCCTAAGAGGCCTTTTTCACAAAGTCAAAGTAGGTATGAAAATTTAACATACCCTGTGGCCAAGTTTACATTACAGGTGTAGGTATCTTTTGGTCAGTTTGGATCTTTTTTACCTTAATTTGTGTGTGTGTCTGTGTGTCTGTATATATACACACATACATACATGAACATGTGTGTGTATATGCACGTTTGTATATATACATGCATGTAAACGTGTATATATGTGTGTCAATATATGCACACATGTGTATATGTATATATACATATAGAGAGAATGGCAGGGGTGGAATATCACTAACCAAGAACACAACTCAACTCTATCTATAAGGGGTCCTTCCAGGTAGGATCCAAGTAGTTTTTTAAAAGGAAAAAAATTTGAAAGGTTTTAGGACCATGGTTGGCACCATCTGGTTTTGTTAGACAACACACCGCACATTTTTCTGTTTGGCATTATTTACATGTTTCTAATCAATTCTATGCAATTCTTTTTTTTTTAAAGCACTAGCTGCCAAATGACTTCACAGATCCATGTTGGGTGACTTGTCTTTGAATGAGAGATGTGAAAATCAAAATTGGGGCAAATGTCATTTTACCTTTGTCATACAGACAGATCTAACTAGTCTTTCCCAAGCCCACACAAAATCAACCGTGTTAGAATCCCAACACCAGGACTGCTGACGTGTAACTAATTATGTGGCCATTTGGACAACAGAATCCATTTGAAGGCTGTTCCTTTTTCTCCCCCCACACTCCAATGACAAGATGAGTTCCCCAACATCAAGGTTTTTAGTTTGCACATATGTATGAATGAGGAGAAGCTGAATTGTACACATGTAGTTGGTCTTTTGGGCTGTGTATGTATGTTTATCTGCACTTGCAGCAAGGTAGTGGTGCTCTGGGACTCACCAGCTATATACTTTCACTGACTTTCTGGGGACGTCACACCTGCTCAGACTCTGGATCTGTGAGCCAGGTTTCAGGAGCCCTGTTCTCAGAGTACTTCCTGTGTGTGGGCCTCTCCCCATTCACTCTGGCTTGAAGTTCTCACTTGAAAGCTATGGAATGAAGATTTTAGCACCTTGTTCCTTTTTTTAAAGATTGTTATTTTCACTTTCATTTTTAATTTATAATGGTTTATGTTGTGCTGACAAATCTCTCTTGTATCAGTGGATACTTTTTTTCCCCTTTACCCTGTGTGCAGTGTGAGCAAGCTGGTTACAAGAGACACTGGTTTGTATATAAAGATCCTTGGTTTATTTTGTACTTCTTTTCTTGTTGACTGTACTAATGCTCGCTAATGTGACCTGTGACGACGGAGGTGACATGCAGCTATATACCCAAACCCTTTCCTTAACTGCTTCCATCATCTTTATTGTTTAATCACCCAAACAACTGTAAGTGTGTCCAATATTAAGTTGTGTGGACATTGTGCTGGGGTAGTTTCAGTGTGTAAACTTTATGAATTGAAATATAAACCAGTAACGTTGTATTATTTCTTCAGTTTTATTTCATTTTAATAAGCATAGGCATTCATTCCATTCACATTGTCTTGAGAGCTCCCACTGAGCTTAAGTTGGATTTGGTTCCTACCAAACTAGAAAGCCTTCGAGTTCAGGAGACCCAGCAATAGACTGTGTGTCTTCTGTCCTAGACCAGTCTGTTTCAGTTTGGAGAAGCTTATCATCAGAGGCGGGCCATTAAGCAGTGAGTTTTTTCTGGTGTTTGTTTTCTAAACCAAGTTAACTCATTCATTAAGTCTTCTAAGGTGCAAAATTGCTGAGGTATGAAAATTATGGCTCTTCTTGAAGTATTCCTTGATCATTTTGCCACAAAAGTGCCCCTCTCCCCCAGCCCCAACTTACTCAGTAGCAGAGTAATGCATAGACAAATGGCCACTCCCTCTACTCAGCTATTCAACTAAAGTAAGGTTGCCTATTAAGAATTAAATGGAAGTCTCCCTGCTCTCAGTGATGTCAGTATCTTCAGTTGGAAGCCTCTTGTGGCTCCCCCTCTTTAAAGGATGGTTTCCACTACTTAGGAATTGAAAATGTTCTGAAATGGTTTCAGTCCCGATAAAACTTCTCCAATATTCTCTACTAAATGATATTTTTATAGTAAAGACTCAAAGCCACCAGTGGACTTAGGGAACACATTCTTTCAAACCTTCCCTAAGGCAGAAATAGAGTGGCCCTAACCTTGAGTTCAGAGATCATCTATAACATAATCCTTCTCAGACCATTTAGTTCAACTCATCTTCCTTACCTTGCTACCTGCTTGGTAAACAGAGCCCTGGGGGAGGCAGTTTATATAAGCCTTGGTTTCTGCTCTCAGAGTTTTTAGGAGGCAAAAAACTGTTATAATACCTGTATCTTGTGTATAAGGAAGGTCCAAGCCAAGACTGAGGGTCGTATAAGGCTTCTTAGAGGAGGTGGTACACAACTTGCCAACAGGCTGGTGAGCTCGTTCTGTTCCTCAGGACAGATAAACATGCCATTTGCTTTCTTCCTGCTGCTCATGAAGCCTAAATTCTGTTCAAGGTACAGCAGAAAGAGGACTAGATTTGCAACCAGAAGATCTGGGTTTGCGGTGGCTAGGTGGTGCAGTGAACAGAGCACCAGCCCTGGAGTCAGTAGCACCTGTGTTCAAATTCGGCCTCAAACACTTAACACTTAATAGCCATGTGACCTTGGGCAAGTCACTTAACCCCAATTGCCCTGCCCTCCCCTCTCCAAAAAGAAGAAAAAAAAAACATCTGGGTTCAACTCTCAAATTATTCTCCTTCACCTAATAAATTCCTCACCAGCTCAACTCAGATGCTATCTCTTCCAGGAAAGTTTGCCTGATAACACAATTCAGTGTTTGTTACCTTTTTAATATACATGTCTTTCCTGGCTTTAAGCTCCATGAAGAAAGGGACAGTGTCTTATCTAAAGTATTTCCCCCAGTGTTCTGCATATAGTTATGATTAATAATAAAAAGTTTACTGAAATGGTCATATAGGAAGAGAGCTCATTTTCAGATGGGGAATATGAGCCAATTTTGGATCACTGCTTGTTCCCCAGATTCCAGGAGTATAGTGGCTGCTCCAAAAGTGGGAAATGAGAAGCCCAACCAAGGCTTCCCCTTCTATCCTGTGCACTTTATACATCTCCTAAATCTGCAGTGTCATCAATCTATCTGAAAGTTTTCAGTTGCACTGCATTAGTGGTCTATAGATCCCCTCTTTACATCTGAAGAGAGCTTGGGGTCCTGCACCTTGGAGCTGTCTTTGGCAAGCTGGTTCTATACCTGACACTGCTGCTTTCATCCTTATCCTGCTGACTGGGGCTGCAGTTGGGAATAACTGCTCACATTTCTTAGTCTATTTTGCCATTTACAAAGCAAGAGTTTCTAAATGGCATTGTCCTTTCACAGAAGAATGCCTAAAATAAGCTAACAGGTGGAGATCTGAAACTGACCCCTAACTCCAGATTCAGTGCTACTATTTAGTTCTTCACTCTAAACTTATTTGGATGCTAGGGACACATAGAGCTGGTTTCTATAGTTGCCAGGTCATCTAAAAAGAACAATGAATTTGACCCAAGTTCAAATCCCAACTCTGGTATTACTACACATGTGATATTAGGCCTCCTTCATAGAAGAGGAAAAAAAGTATCCCCTCTGTCTCCAAATCTATGATCCTAAAATTGGGGGTTGGGGGGAAGGGTGGGATTTCCCACAGAGATGCAAGATTTTCTGCCCTGTCTGTGACTTGGCTCTGTGCTACTTTTCCAGCCAGCCTCCTTTTGAACATTTACAGTGATGGAAACTCAATTATAGGGGACAACATACTCCATTGTTGAACAGTTTATTAAGTTCTTCCATGTACATAGTCCAAATCTCTCTTGAAGTTCTGCTTCTTTTAGTTCTTTTAATGCTACAAGAAAAGTCTTCCCTTTTTCCATTTGGGAGCCTTTCAGATATTGAAGTTTTACCACACCTTGGAAGAAACCACCAAAAGCAAAGATTGAGATTCAAATATTTATTGAGCACCTACTGTTTGAAGAACACTGTTCAGAGAGACACATAGTCTGAACAAGACATGCTCCCTGCCCTCATGGAGCTCACAGTCTAATAGAGGAATAAAATACAAACAACTATATATACAAACAAGATAACTACATTGGGGATGTGTAAAAACATTATTCAAAGGCAGTTAAAGGGGAGGTTGTCTTATATGGGGAGCATTAGTAAAGGTTTCATGGAGATCACATGACTTAGGCTTTAAAGGTTGGGATAGGGTAAGGATTTAGTAGGCAAAGGGGAGAGAGGACATTCTCCAAGAATAAGGAATAACATGAGCTAAGGCATGGGGAATGTAAATTGTATATTGGGGACGAGGGCAGGAAGTTGAGAAGAGAGGCCCAGTTCTACTGGACTGTAGAATTTGTTAACAGGACTAGGAGATGAGGCTAGAAAGGTTAGCCCAGAAGGGCCTTGCCTGTCAGCTACTAAATCACTATAAAGGTTTTTGAGCAAAGAAGTGAAATGACCAAGAAAAGATTATTCAGGTAGTGTGAAGAGCAGAGAACAGTGGTATCTGTTAAGAGGCTATTACTGTCCAGATAGGTTATTGGAAGGACCTGTAGTGAGTAGGGTAGTAGTAGTAGTAGGATAGTTAAGAAAATGGAAGGACCATTAGCAATCTTAATCTTATTTCCTATTGTGGACCCCTCTACAGTCTGGTGAAGCCTACAGGAAGAACCCTTCTTGGAATTAACATTTTTAAATATATAAGATACATAAGATTACAAATGAAACCAATTATATTGAAACTTATTCTTTAAAAAAAATTTAACACGTTCACAGACCCAAGGTTAACTCCCAGACTAGTCTGCAACAGCCTGAAGGAATCTGAGGGCCCAGAGATAGGAAGTGACTTGCCCAAGTTGACAAAGGCAGTAAACAGCAGAGCTAGCATTTGAAATCAGAGTATGGACAGATGCAACAATAACTAATATAGATTACCCTCAGGCTTCATTACCCCAGGTTACTGAGGCTGTTTCTGTTGTCCCCACTGGAATAGTGATTATACCATTTTCAAATTTTAGGGACAGGGGTCTTTCATATACCCTGCTCTCATGGGAATCCTTTCTGTCCTCCACAGGACCCTTTTAGAATGGGGGGATCAGGGGATACTTTGATAGTAGGTCGCACCTCTTCCTACCCAATAACCAGATATTTAGAATACCCATTTGAAAATTTTAGTGCATGTTTCTATAGTGCTTTAAGGCTTACAAAACTAAATTTTTTTATAAGACCCTTGTCAAGTGATACAAGGATGATATAGAATAGAAGCTCCTTGAGGACAGGGACTATCTTTGGATCCCCAGCAGGAGGCATTCATTTTTGTTTAATTCTTATTTCACAGAAGAGAAAATGATAGTAAAGTGACTTGCTTGCAACTAATAGGGCCGAGTCTTAAATCTGGATTTCCGGACCCAGTGGTCTTCACTACACACTGCTTCCCAGAATAAGACTAGGTGGTTTCTCCCCACAGCCCACTTCCTCAAGTAAGAACAACCCACTCTTAGGCTGAGAGAAGAGAAGCCTCAAGAAGTAGCAATCTGAGCCCTATGAACTTATCAGGGATGAACACCCTGATCCCAAGGGCAGGATGCCCAAGTGTGCTGGTTCCAAATAAATTCCCACTAGACAATGACTTCCTAAAACCGATTCAGTGTTCAGTGTCCATTCTGCCCTGACAAGTTAGTGTGTGCCCCAGACCTGGAATCACTCATGCTATGAGCTTTAAACTGCTTACAGAATAGGAAACTTAGGACAGACCTGAGGTTTTTTCATGGCTGAATGTAAGGAGACTGAGGAAGACTTTTATCAAAGTAACTGGTAGCTCATTCCCTCCTGGCCTGGCTCCTGAAACCTCTGGATAGGCCATAGGTCTCCCTGAAAGTATGCCCAGTTTGGCCAGCAAACATTCCTGTCAATCAACAAGCATTTATTAAGTACTGGGGAACTGAAACTGGGCCCTCAGCTCACAGCAGTTCCTCAGGGGGAAAAGATTAGTTATGACTCTGGGCTGAGCTCCTCTAGTACTGACCAAAGAAAAGCCACTCTTGGGCCTATAGGCCTTATGCCCCCTTGTTTTGCAGAAGAGGAACCAGGAAAAGATTAAGTAACTTGTCCATGATCACATATAATCAGCAATGCTAGGATTCAAACCCAACTCTTCCAACTCCAAATCTAGGGCTCTTTACAGAAAGTCACTCTCCAAGATGAGACTTGGAAAAAGAAGTGGTCATAGAATCAGAGGGGCTCTCCTCTACCTCTCCATAGTATCCTTTAGTGAGAAAGGCCTGCAAAGTCCACACAGAAACACAAATGGCCCCCACTCTCATCACGAGCATATGTGCCCGACCCACCCCATGTGTCCCAAAGACAGAAGCAAAGAGCACAGGACCTTCTCTCTCCAGCAGAGACAAAAGGGGCCACAAAATAAGTTCTCCCTGGCAAAGAAGCCCTTTGAACTGGGCACCCTCCCCCTCACAACCTGCCTCTTAGCCACTAACTGGGTAATAAAATGTTAAAACCAAAAAACACTATGGAATATGGACTGGCTGCTTGGAAACTTTTATTCCACAGCTGAAAGAATTTCAGCAGTCATCTATGCCTCAAACACGTGGTCGTGGTCATCTAGCCTGACTGAAGACCTCCAGAGAAAAGAGAATCCATTCCACACTACCCTCTCCTCCCTAGATCTCTCTTTGGATTTTCATGGCTCAGCTCTATCATGGGTCCCTTCCTACCTGTCAACCTGTCAGCCCACTTTTAAGTCTCTCTTGCTAGATCTGCATCCTTTTCAGACCCAAGGTGTGAGTTCTGTGATAAGCTTGATTCTCATTCACTCTCTTCCCCCCCCCCCCCAAACAGTGTGTCTGTCTTTGTCTCTCCCCACCTGTTGGACATTTCAAAAAGGATGCTCTGTGGATCTCTTAAAACACGTATCCAAAACAGAAATCCCTCTCAGCCTCTCCCCTCTTCTCAGCTTCCAAACTCCAGTGCCATCCTCCTCACTCATGTATCCAATCAGTTGCCAAATCTG
The DNA here is from genome assembly GCA_011680675.1 of Gymnobelideus leadbeateri. Classification (NCBI taxonomy): domain Eukaryota; kingdom Metazoa; phylum Chordata; class Mammalia; order Diprotodontia; family Petauridae; genus Gymnobelideus; species Gymnobelideus leadbeateri. Next base: position 71,950 of record WOXC01003750.1, read on the forward strand.
ATTAGTTCTGTCCTTCAAACAGCTCTCACACACTTCCTTTTCTTTTCCACTCACAGAGCTTACTTAGCTCAATTATCACCCTTCACTGGGACTACTGGAATGTCCTAATTGGTCTCCCTGCCTCTTGTTCAACGGTTAGCAAACTATGGTCAGAGAACCACACTTAGCCCGCAGCCTGAACCTTCAAACTAAGAATGGTTTTTATATCTTCAAAGTTTTATTGTTACTTTAAGATTTAAAACTATTCTTAGCTTGCAGGGGATACAATAACATTAAGTTTGAAGGACTGTTGCCCCTGACCTTAGTTTGCCCACTCCCATACATCTTCCACACAGCTGCCAAAATGAGTTTCCTAAAAAGTAGATCTGACCACATCACTCCCCTGGTTCAATAAACTTCAGTGGCTCCCTATTACATCTAGGACCAAATATAAAACCTTTTGGCATTTAAAGTTCTTCAAACATGGCCCCTTTCTATCTTTCCAATCTGGTTATATTCTTCTCCCTTTCACACTATACAATCTAGCCAACCTATACATTCTGTTTCTCACAACTGTTACCCCATCCCTATGCTTTTGCATTGGCTGGTCCCAAGGCCTAGAACGTGCTCTGTCCAACCTCCAGAATTCCCTGGCTTCTCTGAAGACTAAGTCCACGCAACACCTACCTCCTCTACTTCCTGATCCCATGGCTACTGCTGCCACCCCCTTTAACATTCCCTTTCCTCAGTTCTGTACTTATCTGGCATATTTACTTATATATGTTATCTCTCCCATCAGAATGTTCATTCCTTGAGGGCTGGGGTTCTTTTTTGCTTTTTATCCCAATTCCTGGCACATAGAGATTAAGAGATGTTTGGTGATTTAGGCAGTTCTGCCTGTTGTCAGTTTTTCCTTAACTGAAATCTGCCTTTCTGCAATTTTCACACTGCTGCTTACTACTAGTCCTGCTTCTGAGGGTAAAGAAAAACAAGTTTTATTGCTCTTTACAGGCCACGAAACCCAGAGAAGGAAAGGAACTTGTCCAAGTTCATACAGGAAAACCAGAGAACTGGGACTGGAATCCAGACCTCCTGATTCCATGAGTTCTCTACCAAAAAGCCCTTGCAGAGACTAAAGACCCAGCCTAGAGGTTAGGAAAGTGCAGGGCAAGCTCAAAGAGCCTATGGATCATTTTCTGTCACATGCCTAGTTCCCTAAATGTCAACCAAAACAGGTTAGCTATGGAGGACAAGGGGACACACAGGACATCCCTCAGACAATGGGGAATTTCTGCAAAAACAAAAGATTAGTCCTGGCTAAAGGGCCCTTGTCCCACTGATAACCCTGCAATTACCCTTTCAATCTATACTATAAGTCAGTGATTTCAGTCTTGTGTAGATACTCCAGGCCTCACAAGGGGGAAGTCAGTCCATGATTTTAAGATAATGTAAGATTAGAACTAAAAGGAGCCTAAGAGACTGTGTAGTCTTTTGTTATAGTAAGTAAGTCTAGAAGTCTAGAAAGGAAAAACCAAGTACTCAGATTCAAAGTAAATGAGGGATGTTCCCAGGGGAGACACCAAGACAAAACAAGGGGGCCTGGGACTTAGAGTGAAGAGGCAGCACCGTATGATAATTTCAATAGTGCTTGAAGTTGACTGCCACAATGCCTTGAGGGGCTGTGTTTAAACACAGCAGGTGCTTGATAAATGTGAATTATATGCATTTCTGGATCATTTGATCCTTACAGTAAGTAGTTAGTGTAAGAGTCACTATTCCCATTTTACAGATAAGAAAATAGATTCAAGGAGGTTCAAGTGAATAGTCTAAGGTGACAGTTAGGAGGGGGCAAAAAGAAACTACTTTCAAGCCAAGTCTTCTGACTCTAAAATTTAAGGTTCTTTTAAATGCACAATGATCCAGGAAACAGTGCTAGAAAAATTAGAGAGGAGACCTAGATGTGAGTCTATGAACTGCTGCTTTCTTGCTCTGACAACAGACCCTTCCCCCCACGCAAGTGCCCACCTTTGTGAAGCAGGGATAACCTTCCATCTACCTTGAAGGTATATGCTAAGGAGAACATTCTGTAAAACACAAAGCACTATCAAAAAAGGCAGCTGCTGTTATTTTCAGAACTGAAGAAACTCAGAATAGGAAAGGACCTCCAACATCATGATTCTTCATAGGTTTTTGAAAATCCAGCTCTTCATGAAATAACTCACCCAATTTTCTTTCTTTTTCTTTTTTTTTTAAGCCAGAAGCTTTTATTTAGAGTTAAGTAAACATAATACGGCAAGGTATTACAAAGACAACAGCAGAACCAAAGGGCAGTCTATGGCAGAGAATGCAGGGCAGGAATGGGGAAGCAGCAAAGTCAAGGCTCAGTGCCCCCTGGGATGGGCAACTCCCAAGAGGCCCTGCTTCACTGAGGAACCTCAGCAAAGAAACTTCTTATGAAAGCATTGGGTAAAAGGAACATACAGGTCTGCAGTGAGGAGGGGCAAGGTCGGATACAAAACAGCGTTGGAGTCAAATTCACAGTCATAGTTTGGAGCCATAAAGTCCATTACCCCAGGTTAAAAATCCCATGATACAAGCAATTCCCAAAGTACAATCATATATTAAATTACTGAGATTACACCTCGGCTGGTGGTGTTTTTTTTTTCTTTTTCATCAGTGCAAACAATGAAGGTTATTGCCAAATGACTTTCCACCACAAATTACAGTATTTACATTTTCATATTCAAAGAAACAAAATGCTTTTAAAAAAATAAGATTACAACTCAGCTACATCTCACACAACAATGACCAACTGAGAAAGATGTAGTTTGTAATCCAACAGGGATTTTCTCTGTGCTTGACAGTGCAGTGTTAGTACATTATAATTCTTCTTTACCTGTGGCTACAGTTACACATGCTACCATCAAAGAGGCTGAAAAAAAAAACCTTAAGGGTTGAATTTCATTGAGTCACAATGTTAGACCAACAAAGAATATTAAAACTAGAAGGGACTATAAAACATAATATTAAGAACTTGCTGGATTTTTAAAAATACAATGCAAGAGCTGGAAGGGACCATAGAACACAGAATTCAACTTTTGATTCAGAGAATAAAAGAACATCATCTCACTGGAACCAGTCAAACCAACAGCTCCAGATCCATATGCCTCATCACCAAAAAACTTTCAGATAAAAACTTGACTGCTATGAGCCCTTTCTGTGGGTGAAGCAATAAAGCATACTGTTTGCTAGAAACTGACAGGATGATAAAAGCACCATGGGCTCTAACGCTCTTAATAAATGTTATAAAACTAAAGAATCTCAGAACTAGAAAAGGCCTCAGAAATCACCCAGTCATACCTGAAGCATGTACCCTTATATAATTCTTATGACTTTTCATACAGCCTATCCTACTTTTCTTCAGTTTAAGACAAAAGCCTCCCTTCCTTTTTTCCATCTGTAAAATGGGGCTAGCTAACATCACTTGCCTTAAAACACCTTCCAAGGTTGTCACGAAATATACCAAGGATTTAGAGATGGAAAGTACCTTATAATATAAAATGTAAGTATACAACATTAGAGCTAGAGGAAACATTGTAAGAGATAATATGGTCTCATTAAAAAATTTTACAGCTAAAAAAAAAAAAACAGGCTAGAGGTTGAGTGGCTTTCAAATCACATGAAGACCATATAACATGAAATAAATAAACAAAAAAAAATGAAAAATACTAAAGAGGTTGCATTAATATCTAAAAGGGATCTGGAAATCAAGCTGTGACCACACTACAACAAAGATTCCAGGAATGATTCAAGAACTAGAAATCAACTTTACAATGGCTAACTAAGGGCCACAAGCAGTACAGCCAAATGTCATGTGTCTCCATCACCCCCACCCCCGCGCCACCCCCAAATCCCCATAAGGAAGGTCTTGTTTCCCCAGATTTTAAACAAGGCAAACTTTTTTTTCCTCTTTGGGGGGGTGGGGGGTGGGAGTAGGAGTGGGGAGAGAAGGACATGGTTTCAGAACGAAACTGTGGGAAGACTCCAGAAACCTCTAGATCCTGAAGGACAGACTACATTAAAGCTGACCCTAGACAGGAAAACAGAGCAAACCAACCAGCAGCTAATCTTCAGCCTGACGATTAGAACCTCTCAGAATCTTGGACTACTACTACAGTCAGAAGGGAACCTAGAAATAATTTTCTCCATTGTCACTTTACAGATGAGAAAACTGAGGTCAAGAGGAAAGGAAGTGACTTGCCTAAGGTCATAAAGGTATAATGAAGAACCTAGAAACAGAAGAACCATGGTTTGAACATCAGTCCTCTGACCACCCCCACCCACCCCAATCCACTATTCTTTCCACTATGCCATAATCTAAAGAAACCTTATTGGAAAAGGCTGAAGAAGTGGAAAGGAAGATCCAACTCAAAAATCAAGAAAATCTAATCCATTTTTTAGCTGTCATTGTCTTGGGCAACTCACTTTTCTCTGTGACTCCTTGTAAAAGAAGATACTGATCTCAATTATCTCTAAGGTTCCTTTCAACTCTGACTTTACACTCTGAGGTCCCTTCTAGCTCTAACATTTCATGTTCTAAGGGCTGGTTATAATGGTTCAGGAATTTAAGAATTTGTGGAATTCACATCATACTTTACTTTTTTTTTTTTACTTTGAAAAGATACAGTCTAACAAGTTTTCACCCCTATGAAAAAATGCTATATAAAAATAATCATGGCCAGCACTCCACTTGCGCACGCACGCACGCGCACACACACACACACACACACACACACACACAAAAGCTCTTGAAGCACAAATTATTTATGTTCAAGTTAAAGAAGGACTTCCTCACTATAAGCATAGATAAATACCCAAATTGTTTTTCTAAAGGAAGTGGGCTTTCTCTTAATAGGAAAGAGGCCATGCATGCTTAAAGTAGGAAATCCTGCTTTCTGCAGTCCAGGGAATGCCCTCTAATCACTCCCTCCAATCTTATTCCCCACCCCCAGATAAAAATGACATCTTTATCAGAACAAGAACCCCAACAACTGAAGCCACTTCTCAAGTTCCTGCATTATTCTTTTTTGTTTGTTTGTTTGTTTTTTTGTCCTGCATTATTCTTTATGGCAGTTAGCTACCTTTCCTGATACTCTCAAAAAGCACCAATATTTATTTGTGGAGGATTTACCACCAAAACTTTTCCCTACCCTCTTCTCTCCAAACACTGATCATGAGCTATGATAGAGTCCCCCTCTCTCAGAACCTGTTTCTAGGGTACAATCTCATTTGCCTTAGAATTCAAATGACTAACAACCAGAAAGGTTCCTGCCATTTGGGAAATGAGAGCAAGTGGGGGTGGGGGTGCGTGCGTGCATGTGTGTGTGTGTGTTACCTACACTCAAATGCCTGTGTGCACTTTCTGTTAGGCAAATTGTGTTTTAGAAAGAATAAGCAAGAGACAAAGCACATAAGACATGTTAAAAACTAGAATCCTAGAACATCGAATACTAAAACAGAAAGAATTACAAGAAAGGGATGGAATGTAAAATAACCGTGAACCGACACAGAGCCTGGTGTGGCTTTTTTCTCTCTACTACCTTACCACGACTCGACTCTCTCCACTTAAATTTACCAACACCTGGCTGAGCAGGCATGTTGAGTGAACAAATGTTCTAGAGATATCTTATTCATATGACACATCACCATCCACTGGGAATATATAGAAAAGCCATAAACCTTGATAAGACTCTCACTATGATGCTGGAGGCCTGGGGGCATATCTAATCACAGACTTTCAGAGTTCCTCCAATTCAACCTGTACCTGCCAAGGAATACCCCTCTAGGTAGCGATGGAAAAGAATCTTCAGTTCCACACAAGTGGTCATACAGCCTCTAAAAATAAATTTCACTTCTTTTCTGAGACGTTACCATTCCATTGTGGGAGACCATGAATTGTTAGTACATGCTTCCGTTTTAGAAGCAAACTCTATCTTCTTATAATTTCCATCAGTTCAAATTCTATATTCTTTATTTCTATCGCATTTTATTTTATTCAGGTCATCAAAATTTGGGGATCCTTACTCTTGGTCTATACATTGGTTAACCTCTCCAAGTGTGGTTTCATCCACAAATCTGGTAGACATTTACCTTCACCCTAGTCATTATTAAAAATGTTAAACAATCAGGACAAAGAACCAGCCCTGGGATACTCCATTAGAGATCTAAGAGGAACCTGAGGGGTTACCTAATCCAAACTCTTGATTTTACAGAATAAAATGAGGTCCAAAAAGATTAAGTGACTTCTCCAGGGTAAAACAAGCAGTGAACAGCAGAAGTGGGAGTCAAACTCAGAACCTACAACTCCAAATCCAGTACTCTTTCCATTAATACCATGTCACCTTTTCACTTACTGGGTCCTGTCATTCCAACCAATTTCAAACCCAATCCACTGACTCTGGTCCAATATGCTAATCACATCTAAGGTAATGTCAGAGAATCTAATTTTTTCCCTTAAAAACAAACAAAAAACCACACCCTAAGATTTCAAATCTCATGGTTAATGAGACTGTCATCCAGATACAGAGTTCATTCAACTCCAATCATCTGTGGGGGAGAAATAAGCAAAATTGTTTAGAAAGAAAAAGCAGGATTGTTAATAACAACCACCTCTTATCATTTATCATCAATAAAAAATTATGGTGAGCTAGCCTAATGAATCAAGGAAGCCGGGAGGTGAAATCTAACCTAACTGATTTGACAATACTGATTCGCTATTGAGCAGCCGATGGCCTTCTGCAGGCTACAAAAAGTCCATCTTGTTCCATATAGTTGATCTGTCCCTTTGATTTTGTTGGGCCTCAGTTTCCCCATCTAACAAATTAAGATGAACCTTATTATTTCTAAAGCCTTTTTCAGTTCTGACATTTTCTGTTCTAGGGTCCTATTAAAGTTCTAAACATCTTGTTCTTTTAGACCTAAGATTATTTCCAGCACTAACAATTTTTTACTATAAGGTAGACTTTTTCCCCCCTCTAATAAAATTAGGACAGGATAGGCTTTTCCTATTACTTCCTCCCCAACTCTTCTGAGTTCTAGGAAGAAAGGCAGATTAAACTGAATGAACTGGTGAACAGACTGATACAAACTGCAACCTATAAATTTTACATACCTTAGTCAGGGAGAAAGGCAACAGCGGGTATCTTCTAGTTAGCAATTCATTATTATGGGCAATGAAAAAAAGCTAGCTGCTGGCAAGATTCTTCAGTTCTCAGGAGGAGGTTACCTATAGGAATCCTCATTTAACACACTGACCCACTTTACTATATATGGCTATGTAATCAGAAGCATAGATTTAAAGCTAGAAGAGATAGCTAGAAAGCTAGAGGCACCTGGGCCACAAGAACCAGAGACTGATAGGGCTAAGAGGAGTCTTAAAACATAGAATGTTGAATTAAAAAATCAAGAAAAGGCAACCCTCCTTGAGGAATTACCTAGTGGAGGTGATGATAGTGGTGGCAGGATGGCATAAGCAGCCAGGTCTCCTGCTTCCCAGTAAAAGTTCTTTTTCTATTGCATTACACCACCTTTTCCTTCTTGAGTAGGGACTATGACTTTTTCTTTTCTGGGCCTATAGAGCAAAGAGCAGGGTACATAATGGAAATTGAAAACATGCTTGCAGAATAAAGGAAGTTTCCAATAAGCTTTAAGAAAGGAATCTTTGATCTTAAGAACACTGTCACTGGTAATTAAGGACCTCCTGCTCCTGCCCCTCCCCAAAAGGTTCAATTTAATAAGTTCCCTTTGTTTCAAGTCATTTGCTCTCAGTCTCTCTGCTTAAAGTTGCTTGAGAGTTTGCAGTATCAATGCCCTAATACCCGAGGAATGTGTTAAGACAGATCACTTATTCTTGGCCTTTACACTTAAGTCTCAAGGAAAGAAACCATAGAATTTTAATACCTCAGAATCAGAAAAGGCCTCAGAAACAATTTAGCTACATCCCTACCCCTTACACAAGAATCTCCTCTACATACCCCTGACAAGTTCAGATTCTATGCAAACTAAACCTTGGAAACCCTGCTATAGCATAAATACTGTTAAGAAGCTTCCTGCCACATTTCAAGGTCTTCCTTTCCCCAGAACATTCTATCTGCTTTTGCATGTCTGGCCTTCACTGTTTCACCTTGATTCCAAAGTATTAAACAACCTCTGACTTTAAAGTCTTTGCCCTCCTATGTCTAGTACTAGCTTCCTGCTTCTTCATTTTACTACTTATTTTTCTGGGGAAATTGACACTGTACCTAATCTGAGAAGAAACTCCAGTACAGCCATACAGCATAAAGGGGTTTAATGAAAAGTACGCTGGGTTCAAATCCTGTGTCTGCAATCTGCTCTCTTTGTAACTTCAGACAAACCATTTCCTCTCAATTTACTCATTTGTAAAATGAAGGGATTCAACTAGATTGCCTCTGACTCTAAATTTTAGGGTCACAGAATTCCTCTCAATAGCATCCCTGAAAACTGCTCACCTGGACTTCATTGGCAGATCTCCTGTGACAACAGGGTTCTCATGACTCAATCACTTTTGAACAGTTTGGACTACTGGGAAGCTCAAGAGGCTCTATCCAACCTCTTAAAAAAGTAAAACCAATATAAAAAGACATGGTGCTGCCCTACTATTTCATCAAGGAAGATTGCAGTTTCTGTGAGTTTCATTTAATTATCTCTACTTGGCTGAAACTAAATTTTTGTTTTTGGAGGATTTGTTTGGGGGTTTGGTTTTTTTGGTTTTTGTTTTTCCCCCAGATGCAGAGGCTGGTCTTTGCATATTAAAGGAACTTACAAGAACCCCAAATCTATCACAGGAAGAGATGCCCTGACTTCTGAGGACAAATACCAAGGCAACTAGATCTACCAAACAGAACAATAAAGGGAGCAGCACCTGCATTTAGCAAGGAATTCATTTTCTTAGATGTCAATCTACCTCCCCACATTCCTCACTCTCTTCCCTATCTGCCTTTTCCAATCTAACATATTCTTCACAATATGCCTCTACAGGCCTGGTACTGACATTTTTCTTGTTAAAACTCTTCAGTGGCTCTCTATGGATTAATAATCAAATTTCTTCACCTAGCATTCAATGTTTTCCATAATCTGATGTCACCCAAGTTATCCAGCATAACCTTATTCTAATTCCTTCCACACTCTGCTTCTCCCAACTCGAGAGTTTTCTGCCCCCAAAACATGTCCTCTGCTCTCCCATCTCTGTGCCCTTGGCTCACAACAGTTTCCTAGTCCTATAATGTCCTCCTTTCCTCTCCTTCCTACCAATCCTTCAACACCCAAATCAATTACTACCTTTTTCTGGTAGCCAATCCTAACCAGTAAATAATGGCCTTCACCTTAGGATGTCTTAAGTTGTTTTCTAATGCTCCAATATACTTATCAAGAAACACCAGGCATCACACTTACATACAGGTGAGCTTTACTTAGGCTGTGCATTCCAGGAAAGTAGGAATTGTATTACCTCTACTTTTTATTATCCAAATACAATCCTCTTCACAAAACAGGTGCTTGATACATTTTTTGTTGACCTCTGGTCACATCTACCATCCATTTAAACCACCCTAACCACAGCGGCCAAAACAATCTTATCCACCTACAGCACGTCTAATCACAACATTCACTTGCTCAAAAATCTTCAGGGGCTCTCTTCTGCTTCTTCTAAAAAACATAAAGTCCTTAGCCTGGCACCAAAAACTCTCCACAATCTAGGTCCAAATTACCCTTCCAGCTTTACTTCATATTTTCCCCCTTGATGTATGACACATTTGAGCCAAACTTACCTACCAGCTATTCAGCCAACTCAAAATTGTGTCTCAGGCCTTTTCTTACTGCGTATGCACAAATTCTACCTTAAGAGAACAGAAGGGAAAAGGTAAAAATAAAATATGAAATGTTATTTCTTTAATTCTGGAACCCCAAATGAGGTGGAAGAATGGGTGACTCCTAAGTCACACTTAAATGAGTTTAGGGAAGGATAAACAAAACAAGAAATTCAAAATTTGATCATAAAATGAAACAGGCTACCTACTTTCCGAAAGATAACAGACTTAGGGTGCATATTGAGAAATATATTTTTTGGACATGGGAAATGCCAGAATTTATTGTGGCTGACTATGCATATTTGTTACAAGGCATCTTGTTTTTCTTTCTTTTTCAAAGAGGGGTAGGAGACAAGAGAAAATATATTTTTATTCACTGAAAAAAAATTTTAAATTTAAAATGACATCATCATAAAAGAATCCTAGGATTTGTCTTCTAATGGTATGTATGAATAGGAGGTAGTGATGATTAAGACTGGAGATTAGAAAGTAAGAAAAATGTATGGAGGGTTTAGTACAAATGGCAAGAATTTGTTAAAACTGATAAAAATAAAATGGACAATAGAGTACCTTGTGTTGATAAAAAGAAATGAAAGTAATAACAGGATCAAATGGAGGGAAAGCCAACTTTAAAAATATAATCTTGAACTTTAATGGGATGAACTCACCAATAAAAAGGAAGAGAACCACAAAGGAAAGTATAAAGCAAGATCCAATAATGTGCTGTTTATAATAATACTTATCAAAACATAAGGATTTATATTGACATCCATAGAAGAGATGAAGTAAAACCAAATGTTGGATGGATCCAAAACAAAAAATCAGCAACTGTAATCACAATTTTGATTAAGGTAAGTGCAAACATATGCCATCAAAATAAATAATCAGGGAAACTATATTCTGATTAAAAATAATAAAAGTTTCAACATTAAATTATATGTATCAAGTGGCACAGCCAACAAGGTCTTAAAAAGAAAACAACTGAAATTAAAAAAAAAAACCTATTTAGTTGAGGCACAAATTTTAGCCAATGTTCCTGTGAGAGACTGGCAATTTCAGTATAAATGTAAAGAAGCCAGAAATTACATTGAATTGAATGAGGGGGCCAGCAAGGGGAAATGGGTTTGAAAGATTTAGTGAAATTTCTGAATAGGAATATTAGAAAATATATTTATCAGGCTGCCATGGAATTTAGTGAGTGAGCCATAGAATACTGAAAGTGCCATAGAATGACTTAGCACAGGCTTACTCTGTGTCTAACACAAGTGAACTTTTAATAAACTTCACTTTTCTTTGGCTGAGAGAAGACTTGGGTCGAATTCATTCGGCAGGACCCAGTGTGTTGGTATTTTGGGGTCTCCACAGCATCCCTAACCCTTTTTTATGGGTAACCTCTTCATTTTTATGAAGATTAATTATATGCTAGGTCATCAGGAATTCATAAAAACCATAAACAAATATGAAAAGGTAGAACTTTCTAAAAACAGACCTTTTATAGACTGTAACACAGCAAGCTGTACTCCATGATGGGAATGCACTCCCTCCTTTATCTTCTTTCAAGATTCAGCTCAACCTCTACCTCTCCTCAAGTGAAATGTTCCTGTATTTCCATAATTTTGAGTGTTTTCTCTCCTCAAATTACTTTCTACTATATTTATCCTGTCTATATCGCCCCACTCCCCTCCCCCACCACAGACTGTAAGAGATTGTTTGAATTGGCTTTGTATCCCCATCCCTTGGCACAATGCCTTGCTAACTGTTTAATGAAGTATATTTAATCCCAGCCCACTACCTGAAAAACAAATACCCTCTACAGCACTGGTGACAAGTCACCATCTAGGCACAACCTGAACACTTCCAGTGACAAAATCCACTTCTTTTAAAAAGCAGCTTTTTTCTCTTGAAATCCAACATATAAGAACTTAACACACATAAGGCTGGTCCACTGTACAAATATCATGTCAGAATTAACTCATGAACAAATGAGTTGCAAATATAATCCAGGAGCCACTCCCAGCATTTATTTACCACTAAGTCTTTGGTTTTTGTTGTTACTGTTGTAACCCCCCAATGGAAGAAATATTCTCAAAGCACCAGACCTACTAGCACCAAGAGGTTAATAAGATCATAGATTTAGAGCAGGAAGAGACCTCAGAGGCCATATAGTACAATTCCCTCATTTCAAAAATGAGGTAAATGGAGCTCAGAGAGGTAAGTGACTTGCCTAAGGTTACACAGGTACTAAGTTGCAGCGGTACAATCTGAAACTGGATCCTCCTGACTCCAAATCCACTGCTGTTTCTACTATATATACTACACTAAATGATATTTCATCAAGATGGCAATATCATCTAATTTATAAATACACATTACCCTGGATTTTTTTTTTTAAGTATAGGGTTGTTCATAAGTACCTAGTTGCAATGGAGCTCTTCAAAATCCAGGTTCAGGGTTTATGAACCTCTCTGCCCAATCTTTGCTCACTATCTTCCCTATAAATCATTCCAAACACAAATATATTCTGAGATTCTTTAGGTGAAAGATGTATTTTGGGCCTAGCACATGGCTTGGGCAGTAGGTGCAGCAGTGGACAGAATGCCAGGTCTAGAGTTCAGGAAGACATTTTCCTGAGTTCAAATCTGGCCTCAGACACTTATTACCTGTGGGACTCTGGGCAAGTTACTTAATGGTTTGCCTCAGTTTCTTTATGTGTAAAATGAGCAGGAGGAATAAATGGCAAAAACCCCAAATGTGATCATAAAGAGTTGAACATGACTGAACCTAAACAATGGACAACTTTGATTGCCTATGTCATACAATACAGTGAAACTTATCTAAGAGAACTCATTAAATCAATGAATTTTAGGAGTGTTATGAATCCCAGAGGTCATCTAGTCTGACCTAGGCCTGAGAAGAAATCCCCTCTACAACATTCTCAATAGTATTTATCCAAATTCTGCTTCAATCCAGATCTTCAGTGATGAGGAACACAATAGCCCCCAAACATTTCATTATACTTTTGGATAGTACCAACTGTTAGAAAACAAGTTTCTCATATTTTGAGTCAAAATGTTTTTTCTTTTTAAATTTCTACCCACTGGTACTAATTCTACTCTTTGGTGCAAATATACAAAGTTTAAACTCACTCCCACATGAAAGCTAAAGCACTATTTTAAGTGCATGTCTAATGAGGCTGGAAGCCAAACAAAAAGGTCATTATTAGCTCCTATCAGTAAAATGAGTTGGACAAATTCAAGAAATTCACTTTTGCTGCTGTACAGATCTTAAAATTTCTACTTCAAGTATCTTCTCTCTGGATGAAGTTGAAATAAAAGAATAAAAGAAGCCACTAGATACAACATCTATACCTGCTGACTGCTTAAGGACATAAACCCCAAGAACCAGGCAATAACTATTCTGAGTCTGCCAGGGCTCTCCATGAGACCATCATCTTAATCTCACTGTTCTCGGAGAGAATCAGATTATGCTACTCTTAAGTTAAAATCTGAGGACCTGGAAGAACTGGTTTCACGTTCTTTTTCTAAGCACTAGAGTTGGGAGATCTATAAAACCACACTGACTTTAAAAGAAGATGTGTTTTGAATCTTGGTACTACTGTTTACCTACTTATTACCTGTGTATGACATTAAGCAAATCAGTTAAGCTCTCAAGGCCTATTTCAATCTTCAGTTAAAAGAAGTGGTAGGAATGAATTTCAAAGATTATGATCCTAAAAAGTCAATTTAAAATGCATTCTCTTTAACAAATAAACACGAAGAATTAATTTGTACCCTTCAAAGATGTGTTCTCTCTCTCTCACTCACTCACTCTCTCTCTCTCTCTCTCTCTCCCCTCCACCCCCTACCTCCCTCTGTTTTTCTCTCATTCCATCCCTCTCAAAAATATTCAATTCCTGTAAGATTTCCTAGGATCACTACTAAATTTGTATTCATTGCACCAAAGGAAAATAAAATATAATTAACAAATGAAATGTGAGCCATTACGAGGAATGAATCCTGAGGAAACATGGCTTAGTGGGGTCTTTGGGTACAACTCATTTGCTTTTTATCAATAAACTTATTTAACTTACTTAGCAATCAAGAAGAAAGGCTACTAAAAGTCAACTTGTTTATACAGAAAGACAGCTGTTAAGTTCTGTATAAATAATTGCTGGGAAAAGATCCTTCACAAGAGCAGTGAGAAAGAAGGACCTACTACAAGAAGAAATAAAATCTTCACTAATATTTAACCTCCCACCTCCATTCTACTAAGGAGCCAGTGACCAATACCAAATACCCATTTTTTAAGATGAAGATGAATTCAATAGACACATCTTGGTTGGGGGGGGGGTGGGGGGGAGGAACCTAAGAGATCTTTTAAGAGGTACTGAGAAAATGGAAGGGAAATTTTTAGGAAGACGTTATTCATCTAAGCAAGGATTTTTAATCTGAACATTTCTCATCATTATGGTTTTGAATCTCTATTCAGTTTTCCAAGTCAGGCCTACCTACTTCTCGCTAAATGCAGAAAATAAAAATATCCAGTTCAGCACTATCTTCAACTCACCCCAGAGGCCTAATTCCCACTTCCCTAATCCCCCCTAATTCCCATATCACATCTGGAAAAATCTCAACATAGATAAATGTATGCATATCACGAATATCAAGGGCAAAAGGGAAAATCATCAAATCCTAGAGCAAGAAGGAGTGTACAGTCCAATTCCCTTCCCAACAGATGCAGTTCTCAGCACCTCAATGCACTTTATCCTAACACCAAAAAACAGTCAGAGAAAGCACTAACATGGTCTCAGGTCTCTTAAGAATGTCATATTGCTGTGTCATTTTAAAATCATTTCCCAGACTTGGATTCTTGTCCATTTTAACCAGTGGTGATTTTAGGAACTCAAAACCAGGTGACATCTTTGGACCCAGTGAGCTTTACATTCTTTATTTACCAATGACCCGGGGACTGAATCTCAGGATAGTAATATCTTTACTAGCTACTGTTACATCAGATTTCTCAAAGGCTAGGGGCATGTATAATGATCATATCAATACAATCAACAAAAAACAAGGGTCAATCTGCCCATGGTAAGCATGTTTTAGCTGAGAAGTATTTCCAAAAGGTCTGTTTCTTTTGCATTTCATAATCAATTAAAAAGCTGCCCCAGAATCTGCTGTGTCCAGATATCATGCAGACTGATGTTTATTATTAAGGAAGTATTAAGTCTCTTACCCAGCTGTCCCAAACTTATGCTAGGATAAGAAACTACCCTGAATTTCAAAGCCATATAAAATGTACAGATTCTGTATGAAAAAAAAGTTGTCCCAGCAACTTTACAGTTCATAATAGAAATAAAATTGCTACTTAGAAGCAAATATAAAACATAAGTTCATTTTAATCTATACATATCAAATACGTTTCAACTGCTAGTCCACAAGAAATGCTTGAAATTAAAAAAAAAATTACTTATTAAAACATCTGGTCTAATCCCCAGATTTTTTAATTAAGACCAAGCTAGTTTACTGAAATGGAAAATAAATCATCAGAATTGTTAAAGACAAATTTCTTTGTCTTAAATCTAGGTGGTCTCTACAGAATGGACTTCCATTATTCTGTCTCAGCAAAGCCAACATGGCCAATGGTATGAGTCATTTGATTCAGGGAAAGTCTTCCAAAGTTGGCTTTACATTCAGGTCCTAAAACTTGTTGTTATTTCTATAACTTTTACTGAGGTTACCTTCCTACTACAACTATATCGGTACAGGCAATGGGCAATGTGGATTTTCTTTCCTCAAAGAACTGTCTGCCTCCTAAGAAACTGGCTATTTGAGCCTTAGAGTATATAAATGTGGTACTACATATAAGGGAGGAAAGGAGGCAGTTCTGAGCACCAAGGCTGACCTTCCAGTTTTCAAAAAGGTAGGATACAGACTATAAACAGTGCTCTGATGTTAGAAACCACCAAGATGGGTTTGCTCTTACCATCTCACAATTCTTTTTAAAGTTGTGTACATACCTGTATCTAATTTACATGCACACTATACATATATGTATGTACATCCACATGTACATTTTGTATATATGTATATGTACACACATAACTTTGGATACAAATGTCCATATAAATACACACACATACTTGAGATACAAATGCATGCATATACACACACTTTGGGTACATATATGTATGGGTATTTAGGACACATATATGTAACTACATAAACATACATTGTATACATAGGCATGTATATACATATTTGATATACGTGCGAGTGCACATATTTTACTTACATATATACATGTATAGATGCACGTGTCTTACATGCATATTTGTGACATTTGTGTGTGAATATACAAACATATTACTATATGTATGTATATGCACATGTATAGCTTTGTATATATATATATATTATCTATATATAGGTGAATACACACTTTTCCATATGTAGACACACATATGTACATACACACCCCCCCAGTAATGGGGAATTTATCTATCTTAAGACGAAAATAACTGCATGTCTTTAAAAGGAAAAGTTAAATATCACACATTCAGACCATGACACTTACAAAGATCAACATCTCTAAGACCTAATAGATTAATAAATAAGTGCATCCTGTATGATTGTCATAGATGCAAGTGGGTATAAGTTGCTTTATAATGTTGCGTTTTCTCTTTAATCAGAAAAGAAAAGATCTTACCTTTTTATATTGAGATCACAGCTTAGCCACTACATTTCAGCCTATTTTATACAAGTGTCTATGGCTACGAAGGTCCAAGGAGAACACGAATAAAGAGTTATAAAGAAACAGGCTGAAAACTGCTTAAAAGTATTAACCTGCAACACAGAGAGGGGCCAACACCAGTATGTGAGTGAAATACAACAAGAGGTATTTCCTCAGTGCTACTGCCATTTGTAGTTTTAACTAGGTTTACGATCTTCAAGTATTTGCACAATTGTTCCCCCAGAACAATCTTGTCTTATAGTCAACAAAGCCTGGCAGTTAACTCATTTTGCCAGGGACAGAAGACCACACCTCCAGACCTAACTGAGGAATGACTTCTCTCACCCTAGAAGTAACCATAAAACTTCCTGTATCATTTTTCCTGGCACTGCAACATATTGTTAGGCTGTGAGGTTCTGTGACCCTCAGAAGCTAAAGGACCAAATTAATCTCAGGGAGAAACAAGTAACTGCTCGAGTTCTAGTAGACTCAAGTGATACCTGCTGAATATCATAGCCCGTATCTTGTCCAACATGCAGGGGAAATGGCTTCAAGAAAGATACCTGCTTTGGACTAACAGATAATAAGATCCCTTCTATCACACCCTACCCCACCCCACTAGCCCAGCAAATTCCATTAGGATAGGGACTAGATGTTACTCATTCTCATTCCCACCTCCCCGAAGCACCTAGCACAGTGCTTTGCACACAGCAAGCAGGCGCTTGATAAATGTTTGTTGAATTGTTGGTGCTAACTTACGCAGTTAGGAATTCAACTCTTCGGTTTCTGTGAGAAAAAACTTTAAAAAACACACACACACATAAAAAAAAAACAAAAACAAAAACAAAAAACAAAAAACAAACAAAAACCAGCAGAGGTTAACAGGCTCAGGAGCTCACAGATTAACTACAAATTCTACGTAAGTTTGTAACTTCCTAACTTGAAACTAAGCTATAAGGATATAAGAAGTGCTGTATATACATCTATTGCTGAGTTTCCCAAAAGAGGAAAGAGACCCCCATGGCTTTGAGTCAAAGTATTGCTCTTCCGTCAAAAGATCTGAATTCATGTCAAGTCAACGCTTTCAAAAGGAAGATACCCAAGCTGTGGATTTGAAAGCTGCATTAAGTCACATTTGCTCTCAAGACCAAGACAGAGAAATAGCCATTTGGAGCCACACAACCTGATGGTTCTAGAAGTCAGAGAAGAAATCTTGAGGGCCCAAGTGTATAATAAAAGGTGCGACGCTCAGAGGCTGACAATAGGGGCTGTCAATGAAAAAACCACCTACAACAGGGAAAAGAGTAGAGAAAATTTCCGGTTAATTCCAGCAGTTTGATGGAGCCAAGGGCTCCATTTAGATTTCTCTGCTCTTTCAGCTGTAAGTGGAATTTTCATTACAAATGGAGGGAGGGAGGAAGAGGACACTTTGAACTCATCACGGTCTCTCAAAAGTTCGAACTTACAGAAAGGTTATCACTTCTACCAGGAAACTGACAGCTCATTCATTTTCAGTAAAAGCAGAGAAATGTAAAGTAATGCGGCAACTGGGCAAGTTTACAATGTGGTTAGTAACTCCCAACAAACAACAAAATTTAAAAAAAAAGAAAGAAAGAAAGAGAATGGACTCTGTAGAAATAGTTTGAAATGACTGCCATCATGTTGGAAAAGAGCACAGCTCCCTTTCTTGGAGTTGTAGAGGGCTCTGGTAAGCACACCAAGTGAGCTACGTCAAAGAATTTTCTAGAGATTAGAACTTGGAACTCAAATTGGATGGTCAATTTTAAATAACTGGGCGGTCAATTTCAAATAACAGTATAGCTGCAGACATCAATTATTAGTAGGACTCCAAAATGAAAGAGAAGACATAATTCTAATGGATGATTAATTTTTAAAAACTGGATGCTACCAGCCATGCTTTTTCTTCTCAGTGATGGCTTTATTTCATCCATAGGTCAGCAGAATACAATCAAAAACCATGGTTAAAATTCTCCTTTGAAATTACCCCCTTGTGGTCTATTTTCAACAAAAATAATATGTTTGATTAAAGTATCACCCACCACTAGTGATAGATTGTATATATATTCCAAAAGCTCTATACTACTAAGAGTAAAATATTTTCATTAAAAGGTCATGATCCAATATAGTATCATGTACTTCCTACCATCATACACATCAAAAAACTTTCATGTATACAGATCAATCATTTGAATGCTGAAGAAAACCTCATTCTTACTTAGAAAGCCACAACAGTCAACTCTGAAGAATGGGGAACACAAGAAGACAATCAACCCATTCCTGAGATAGTATAGGTTTGTAAGCCTCACAGGCCCAAACTCTTGGCTTCATAAAGGGCTAAGTTTTTTAAACCAAGCCACTACTTTTCTAGTCACAGTAGCATGAGTTTTCCCATTGTGACCAGTGACAGAAGTGGAGTGCCTCAAGGCTACTAACCCCGACCCTGCTGCTTTGCACCAACTCAAATACTTAGCCTGAGAAGAAATGCTGACCCATGGCTGAAATCTGTCACTTTCCACAGCAGCACTCAACAAGAATTGGGACAATTGAATAGCAAGTTTTCATGGGGACCTTGTTGCTGCTTTGATCTCCAAGAATTAAAGTGGAAAAAGGAAATCCCTTCATGGAATCCAAGAAAAATTGTTAATCAGCTCTGCCTGTAAAGTCCCAGGAGTGAACACAGTAGCTTACAGAGTGAAGGCCACAAGAACAAGAGGGCTGATTGCTTGATTTGTCATCTTTTATGGTTCACTGACTGTTAAAAATGGAAGGGACCTTCGAGATGGTCTAGTCCAACCTTTATTTGACAGAGGCAGAAACTGAGGCCTAAAAGGATAAAGGACTTGCCCAAGGACACACATTAAATGACAGAGCCATGACTTGAATCCAAGGCTCCTGACTCACAGTTCAGGACTCTTTCCACTGTAACAAGCTGCCTTGAACTAAAAAACAATTACATTTCTTCTCCTCGCTTCCTCCCAAGTCTCATCTCTGGGCAATATCCACATTTAAAAGTAATCCTCTGTTCACAGAATCAATCTTGAATTCAGACTGGGATAGAGGAAGAGGATATTAGTCCCTGGTCCAAGTAGGCTCACAAAATTTAAGGGCTCATCTACCATTAACAACATCTTTTTATGTTGTTGTTTATTTGGCAATCTGCTTACGGATGGTGAGGGTCCATCTCTACCCTACTAAATTATAAAGCACTGAGTTATGACTATGTCCTTCATTTTTAAGCCCTATGAAGTTTTAAGTATGCTCAGATAGCAAGTATAAAAAATAAGCTAAAACACTATGCCAAACCCCAATTTCATTCATTGGCCTGATTACACACTTAGTATTTACAGAATTGGACATTAAATTAAGTTTCTCTCATACTAAAAAATAAATAAACAACTGCAGCCTGAACTGAGTTAACCCTGGCCAAGAATAGATGACTGCATCAGGAACCAGGCATTACTCTGTGTTACAACAAAAACAGTTTATTTGTGATCCTTGTTTTATACTCTATACATCCTTCACAAATTTAATTTTACATAATCTGAGACTTCATTTAAAACAAACTTTGAGCGGCTAGTTTGTCCCCTAGAACAGAAGGGCTGGTATAAGTTATTATCGGAAAATGAGGTAACGTTTCACAGAACTAGGTTTTTTGTTGGGGGTAAGGGAATGGAAGGTTTGTATGTATTTTTTTTTCAAGTTTTAGAGAACTAAATTTGCATTTGTTAAAATCAAAAAATCAAAAGTAGGAAAAGATGTTCTTTACAAATCATTTTTGCGCAAGTTATATGTTCAAAGGAAACCGGATAAAAAGGCTTGTTCTCTCTTCTAATATTCGGGACTGGACTGGATTGTTGCTCAATCAATAGGAATTAGCTTCAGCCATTTGCTAAAAGAATGAGTAGTGGGGAACTGGATAGGTTGGGAATTTCATAACGGGCAACAGAACCATTCTCTTGGGTAAACCTACAGAGAGAAGAAACGGAGAGGACTCCAAATGAGTTTAACAATCCAAAAATCAGGTTAAAAAGTCTTAACAGTAATATTATTAACCCTTTCCAGATTAGTCAGTCAATTCATTTGTTTTCAGGAGAGGTCCAGCAACAGGCATCACTAATTATTCTTTTGTTATATACAATACTTTGCCTAACAATAACTGCTTTGGGAAGGCGCCAATCCACCCCCATGTCCCCACTCCCCCAAAATAGACTTAGGTAAATGATCTTACTATGAATAACCAAAGGACAAGAGTAATACTGTGGGGTTGTAATTCTGAAATTACTTTCAAAATATAAATGCCTTTTCTCGGAAGTTTGGTGGTGTGCATTTTATGGGACCAAAATAAATTATTAAAGTTAAGCCCAACTCTGCTCTCTGGAGATTAGCCAAATGGAAAAAATGCTGAAATAAAGCCCCAACCAATAGAATCCTTAACACAGGAGGGGGCAATATCATGGTAATATTGGCATGGCAAATCTGGAAAGATTAATGGCTTGCTGAATTTCATGATTAAATCAGTTCTTGTGGCCTCGCAAACTTCTGCATACTCAGATAGGGTTTGAAAATCGGCTCCTGTTTCTGTTCGCTCAGATTTAACCTATATAGAAATCACAAAGCAGCAACAGCAGGTATTTCAGAGCACCAGATGATCAGAGGAACATTTCCCAACATGCAACAGCTTTACAAAGGCCAAAAGACATGTTTCCCTTACAGCCAAAAGAAAGCGCCATTTAAGTAGTTTTGCATCACAAAAACGTTTCTTTAAAAAAAAAAAACAACAACTCTTTATGTGAAAAAATGGGGGCATCTAATATCACACATTTTTGAAGTCAGTTATATGGGACAAAGAGGATGGGAACATTTGCAAGTCAGGCTCTACGTGAGCAGAAGCACAGTGTTAACAGAGGACAGAGAATAGTGATTAGGTAAAGAGCAATAAAAGGAAATAGAAATGTAACTTGGACATAGGATGGTACTGGTATAAAAAAGTTTGTCCCATCCCTATACTAAGTGGTAATCATTCAATCCGTGTTTATATGTTAGCTTAAGAGTACAGAGATCCAGATTTAAGTACTAGGCTCCACCACTTACCAGTCACATATGAGTTAAAGTTCTAACCCCTCTCTACAACTCAGTTTGCTCATCTGCAAAATGGAGTAAAATTACTTCCCCTGATTTTGCAAGGATATTACAAGGATCAAATGAGAATGTAAACATGTAGCTTTGAAATTTTCTGTTCTTATTAATTACTACTTCTAATCTTCAGCAGAAGTAGGAAGTAGAAGACATTTAAAAACCAGACAAGAGATTCAAAAATATAAGCTTAGAGAGAAATACAGAACTTTTACCTGTGAAAAGAGAATTCATGGACTCAATATATTAATTTCTTAACCCTAATCACCTTTTTTCCATTTATCTATGTTATAATTTGTTCTGCCCTTGGGCCAGCAATATTATATGAGGCAAGGGAAAAAACTTAAAAAAAAAAAATATTTACTACATACCCTAGTTTGTCAAGGAATGGGAGGGTGGTAACAGGAACCCTTCAAAATAGGATAAAACACAACACAGGGTTCTATACATAATGTACCTAATAAATGGCTATCAAAATGAATTGCTGAATATGAAAATTTTCATTAGAGGGAGCTCAAGGAGGGCAAAAACTTATCTACATGTAGAACTTTACATATGTTATCTCATGTGATCCTTCCAAGCATGAGATAGGTGACAACTCACATTTCTATAGCACAGTATAAATACTATCCTCACAACTATGTTTTAAGGTCAGTAATTTTATTATCATCATTATTAATGGAATTATTCCCACTTTACAGATGACAAAATTGAGCTAGTCATAAAACTAGTAAGTGCTAGAACCAGAACTTAAACCCAAATCTTCTGACTCTAAGATCTTATCACTATACCACAGTCTAAGTAATCACCATCCCCATTCTCATAGACCTGCGTCAAGGTCATATAGCCAGTAGGGGGCAAAGCCATGACTCAAATCAGGTCTTTTAACTCTAGGTATATATAATGTGTGGCAAAATGGCACTTGATGACTGAAGGAGCACATACAACTCATTTTGGCTTTACTATATTCTTCCAGGATGCAAGTCTCTCATTTTGGGGAATACATACTAATACAACTTTCTATGGTAGGTATGACAAATATAATAGGTCAAGCAAGGTTTCCATCTGACAGTAGTTTAAAGTTAAAAGTATAATAATGGCATATGCAATGAAAAATTATAGAAGGACTAGCTCCAAGATACGGGCATTACTAATATGGCTTCCAGAGATCATATTAAGGATTTTTTCCTGTTATCCTAAATATACTGCTCATAGCTATACACACACCACACATACACACTGACATTTTTCAAACAACTAATTCCAAAAACATGGAGCCCAAGTCAGGGCAAGTATGTGTGACCATATTACTGACTCCAAAATGTTCTGCCTCCATTACCACATAGACCTCATTCAAAGTTACCAAAGAGCCAGGTGGAACAAACCCATGATGGGCTGGCTATTGGAGTCTTTCTACTGTTCACACAGTGGTGACAGAAGATTCCATCCAGCCAATTGAAATCTTCCCTAGAACTGTAAGGTTCTCTTTAGAACAGTCAGTCAGTGGGATTAAGGAGAGTTAGAAAGAACCTTAATAATCACTGAGTTCAATTGCCTCATTTGACAGATGAGGAAATTTAAACCCAGAAAGTAAAAACTGACTTGCCCAGTGTCAGAGGATGATTTAGTTAGAGCCAGATTTAAAATCTGAGTGTCCCAGCTCCCAAAACAGAATGATTTCCATTACACTATACTGTCAGCCCTATTTCTCCAGCCCTTTAATCTATAAAGGCATTTAACTCCCAGTTTATATTCTAGGAGCAATGAATTCCCAAAGCAACACACGTGGAAGTGAAGGGATAGATACTTCTACTATCTGGTATTTACTGCACATCCCTAACTCTTATCAGTAAGGTTCAGTATTACAGTTAATAAGTGTTACCTATAACTGAGAGCAGCCTATACAATTTGCACATCCCCAGAATTCAATCCTATATCAGATAATGCTCATGGCCCTTAGGTTGTCTTTGAATAGAGTATAACTTGGCTGTAAGGAGAACTTGTTAAAATAGTCAAATTCAATATGGTAAGAAAACAAGCAGTTAGACAAGCAGTCCTTCAACAACCAGGAAAAGCAACAAAGGAAGGAAGCTACTCCAACCAAACCAAGAACCACAAGGTTATGGCATTGTTCAAAGTGAATTTTAGTGTGGTCACCATACTAACTGAATTTTTTAGGGTCCCTCTAGTTAATTGATACGAACCCTGAAATCAAACTGGAGTTTGGACTGCTGGGATAGAGTCAGGAATGGCAGAGGTCAGTAAGAGGTTGTACATACCATAGGCTGGAGCAGCTGTGCTATAGCCATAGGGTGTGCCGTAACCTAGAGCAAACAATGAAATAAGAGATAAAGGCTTGAAATATTAAAACCAACACCTGCACTAAATACTCATAAAAATGGGCTAAACATGTCCACCAAAATATAGAACATCAGAGTTGCAATGATCCTTAAAGGTGGAAGTATCTTTAAAACATACCAGAATCAGGAGGGACCTTAGAAAAATATCTGTATAGTAATGATTCTCACTCCTATAATTCTCTACAGGTCACAGACCAATTGCTCGACCATACACCTGAGATGAAGAAAGAGCAATTATTATCACCCCCATTTTAGCAGTTAAGGAAATTAAGAGGCAGAGAACAGAAGTGATTTGCCCACAGGCATGAGACTAGTAAATGTTAAGTAAAACAATCTTTGGACCTACAGTCAGGAGACCCTAGTATGAACCCTACTGCCATTTATTAGCTCTCTAACGTCACAACAATCACATCCCATCTCCAAATTTCAGCTTCTTCAACTATAAAAATGACTGGGTTGGACTACACAATAAGATTTGCAACCAGAAGAGTCATTAAAGATCGACATATAGTCCTTGTCATTTTACGTGTAAAGAATCTGAAGTCCAGAGGAGTTTAATTATCTACCCAAAGGAAAAGAGTCAAAAATGAATTACTTTCTTACAGTTCAAATTCAAATTTCCCTTCCACCAAGCTGTTCTCCCCCTCTATCCCTGCAAAGTCCTTGAGAGTACTAATGGTTCAAAATATGTAGAATTTGTAACAGAACTGGATTATATTCCATGTCGTTTTACTATAGATACAGGACTTCTTCCACCATGCTAAGCTCTCTTATTAAGTCAACAATTGGCAACCTTAACACCAGAGCTAATTTTAGTCTGCAAACTTTTATTTAGGGTCTTAAGAAAACCAATATTCAATTGCAAGCATCTGTGGAAGACAAAAGGTAACAAATACATCACAGACACATGCAAACTAAAAATGAATTATTCAGTGAATTTAAATTTAGGGAAAGGAATAATAAAAATAATAATAATAGTTGTAGTGGATATTTATAAAACACTCTGTGGTAACAAAGCCATTCATGTCTATCTCCCATGTGATCCTGCAAAAGAGACTGGCCATGGTTTTATTATTCCTGAATTAGAGATGATAAAACTTAACATCAGAAAGGATTAGTGAATTGAGAAAGAGGAACTCAGGGGATCACTTAATACAATCTTCTCATTTTTACAGATAGAGAAAATGAAATTGAGAGAGGACTCGATTTATACAGGGTATTATCACACAGGTATTAAACAGCAGATGAAATGACTTTCCAAGGTCACATCAATGACTGGTACTAACTCAGGTCTTCTCACCTCAAATCACAGTTTTTGCCTCCACATCCACAGTCATATATCCAAGCCCTTAGGTTAAGTCATTCTATGTCCTAATCATATAATAAGGAAAAGCACCATGGTTTAGTGGGAAAAGGAAACTATGTACTTAAGGGTCAGTAGACCTGAATCCTGGCTCTCCTTTATGACACTGGGGGGGGGGGGGTCCTCATTTATAAAATATCAGTAATAATAATAAGCTAGTTGTAGAAATCAAGTGAGTCATTCGTGTTATATTGGTTTGTAACCAAAAAGTGCTTATATATAAATTTATGATCAGAAGGAACATATCTTCACCATAGGTTCACTTAAATAGTGAACATGAATGATAAGTATGAGATACAAAAATAAGTCAGAAAAAACAAAATAACTTTAACAAGACAAAGTCTAGCTCTAGAAGTATCAACTCTTCAGGCAAATACATTACATATCAACTAATACGTAGTTTTTTTTCAATTACATTGGCATGCCAGTCAATGAAGATAATATTCAAAGTATGCCAGCTTCCCATAATGGAGCTCTTTAAAAAAAAACAAAAACCAGTAGGAAGAAATGAGCTATAGGAAAATATGATGAAAATTTTTCTAAGGACTTGGGAGATCACAGATCTGAGCTAATGTCATTTCCTTGATACTTATTAGCTATATAAAATCACAGACCTAGAACTGGAAGGTACCTGTAAGGCCATCTAATCCAACCACTCATTTTACAGATGAATATAAATTCAGTCCTTATGCCTCCTCTCAAAAAAAATCTGTCAGCTCTTTTTTAGAAGGAAATGTGAGCTTCAACAGTTATTTAATAATGAAAAATAATAGTTCCTCAAAGATAATGGCTGGATAAGGTTGCATAAATGGAAGGAGGGTGTCAAGAAGAGAACGAATATATACTTAGATCCCTGCTCTCATTAGATAACACGAGAAATGTTATGTCCAATTGTAGTTGTCACAATTTTAAGAATGACACTGACAAGCTAAAACTTTTGGAAATGAAAGCAACTAAGTATAGTAAAGGGTCTGGTAACCATATTATACATATATTGGTAACAAAGGCTGACATTTATATAGCCCTCTGAAGACTGATAATGGCAACAGCAATGAACTTGGGAGTTAGGAGGCCTGGGTTCAAGTCTCATTTCTAGGACTTACTGGAAGAGACCCTGATAAGTGTGAGTTTCCTCATATGTAAAACAGGGAGCAGCAATAGCAGCAAATGTTTTAGTAGTACTTAGTACCTGTTAGTAAAGCACTTTAGAAACCTTAGAGAGTTAGAAAAGACTAAATATTATAATCATCAACTCAAAGAACTAGAGAAAAATACTGGAAGATAAACAGGAGATGATTATTGTCTTCAAGTATTTGAAGGGCTATACTGTAGAGCAGAACTAAGAAGCTACAGGAAAGTAGATTTCAAAAGGAAAAATAAGATCAGAGAACTTCAGAACCAGGACCTTAGAAATCATCTAGTTAAAGCCCTCCCCCAATACATGCAAGAACACGTCTCTAACAAGCAATGAAAACAATGCCCAGAACATGAAGTCCTCTCATATTCAATCTCACCTAGCTCTGGTTCCTCTAAAGACTCCATTAGATAAGTTTTTTTAAAACGACATGTGTTACAGGATGATTTTATATTAATTGGTTTATAAACATTTATTGATTGCCTACTATGTGAATGGCACTGTGCTAGGCGGTACAAGCTAGGGATACAAAGAATGCACAGTCTAATTGGGGAAACAACAGGTACACAGAAAAGCATAAGCAGAATAAATACAAAACACAAAACAGCTGAATACGAGGTAGTTTGGGAGTGAGGGCACTAGCAGCTGAGGCGAATCAGGAAAGGCGTCATGTAGAAGGTGTGCATGAGGAAGAGAGGAGTGAGATGAGGCAGAACTAAGCAGGGAGTGTTCCAAGTGTGGGGGAAATGGAATGGCATGTGCAAGGAAGACAAAGAGCACCAGACTGCACCACACACTGCAGGAGTAGTAGTGTCAAATGAGGCTGCAAAGAAAGTTTAGAGGACCACCAAGCTGTAAAAAGCACTAATAACTAAAGTAATAAAGAGGCAGTGGAACTGAATGAGCCAGGAAAGTGACACGATCAGACCTGGGGTTTAGGAAAATCCTTTTGGTTGCCATGAAGACTAGAGTAAGGAGAAACTGAAGCAGCAGAACCAATTCGGTGACCACTGCAATAATCTAGTTGAAAGGTGGCAAGGAGTAGCTATGAGCAGTGAAGGGATATAGAAATGACATGACATGAGGCTCAGTGAATAGAGCACCGACCCTGGAGTCAGGAGGACCTGAGTTCAAATCCGGCCTCAGGCACTTACTTACTTACTTACTTACTTACTTACTTACACACACACACACACACACACACACACACACACACACACACACACACACACCCTCTAGCTGTGTGACTTTGGTCAAGTCACTTAACCCCAACTGCCCTCCCAAAAAACAGGCAAAAAAAAAATATTTTTTAATAAAAATTAAAAAAATAAATGACATGACATGGCAATTGATAGGATATGTGAGATAAGGGAAAAAGAGGATTTGATCATAATGCTGAAGAATGGTGATACTTTTGACAGAAATAAGGAAGCTGTTAAGAAGAGTGGGTTTGAGAAAAAGAAAATGAATGGTTTTGGACATGGTGATTTTGAGATGTTTTCAGGACATTAGTTACAAAGTGACTAACATGCAATTATTGATGCAGGATGGAAACTCAGAAGAAGAGATTTGAGATCAGATATATAGATCTGTGAGTCATCTGCATAGAGATGATTATTAATCCAAAGGGAGCTGATGAAGTCACCAAGAGTACAGAAAAAGAAGGACCAATGAGAAAGCCTTAGAGAACACCCAGTTAGGGGCCATGAAAGGTAAGAAAGTCCAATAAGAGAAAAAGAGGAGTGGTCTGGAAAAAAAGGGTGGGGGGGGGCGAGCCTCAGGAGAAAACTAGAGAGTGTAAAACAGCATCATGAAAACTCAGAGGAGAAGAAAGGAGTCAACAGCTGCAATTGCAGCATGCAGATAGGTCAAGAAACATGAGAACTGAGAAGACTATCAAATTTGGCATTTAAGCCATCACTAGTTACTTAGGAAAGAGTAGTTTCAGGTGAGTGATAAGATTAGATGCCAGAGTATCAAAGGTTAAGGAATGGGCATAAGAGAGGAGAAGTGAAGGCAACAAGTAGAGACAGCTTTTACATGGAAACAGAATGAGAGGTTGTTAGGGTCTAGGTTTTTAAAGGAAGAGGGGAAATCTGAGAGTGTTTGAAGGCAGTAAGGAAAGAACCACTGAATACAATGAGGTTTGAAGGAGGAAGAAAGGAAATGGGAAGTGAGAGAAAAAGCAGGGGGTGGGGATGAAGGGCACCTCATTACTGGAGCCCAGGTAAAAGGAGAATATGGACAGGGACATCAAACAGTTCTGGGATGAAAAGAAAGAGGAGGGAGTCTGTGGGCAATGGCTTGTGTTTTCTTCTTTTGTGTGTCTGCAGGTAGCACAATTGCAGTGAACCTAAGATGTGAGCACAAACCCAGGTCTTCTATTTACTAGTCATGTGGCCCTGGACTAATCACTTCACCATTCAACCAGTCTCCTCATCTGTCCAATGGGGTTAGTACTAGAGAAGCGGGAGGTTGTTTTTGTTCTAAACACCCCAAAGATTGGGGCGGGGGGGGGGGCGGGGTGTTGAGCAGTTGGGGGTTAGAGGGCTAGCTTTCAAAGTTCAGTTGAGAAAAGAAGTCAGACCCTTTATAGGCAGCCAGGCCTGGAATCAGGAAGACCTGAGTTCAAATTTGGCCTCTGGGCAAGTTAATTTAACCTGTCTACTACCCCCCCCCCCCCAACCCAGTTTAATCAACTGTAAAATGGGGGCCCCAGCAAGGATCAAATGATCAAATTTGTAAACTATTTATTAGCACAGTGCCTGGCACATAATAAGCACTTAATAAATGCTTATCCCCAGCCCACCCCAAATATGGTGTCCTACCTGGAGCTATGTAACCAGGGGCAGCTGCAGCGCCAACAAAAGCTCCTCTTGCAAGGGTTCCTCTTCCTCTTCCCCGAGCTGCCTGGACAGCTGCCGACACAGCTGTATTTACTACACCCTTAGCCTGTTACCAATGACACACTGTTCATTACTTATAGAAACTGAAAATGTTATCATCTTACCTATTTAACACATGTTATACACATACTGAGATACTTTAAAAGACCCACAGCTTCATAAGGATATAGATATTCCTTCCACTGACACAAATCCCAAGTCTTCTATCTCACAGTAAGATAATAGCTTTTTCTCTTTTTAACTTATCATCACCAGTTTTCTGCTGATAAACCACCTTTCCACCATGGGGTAGACAAGTACTTGGTGGTCGAAATGCTTCAAATTTAAGAACTATTAGGGTTTGCACTCCACTGGCATAAGCTTCAAGAACTTAAGGTCACACTCATGTGTTATTATAAACCCAGTGTGAGCAGATATTATGCCTATCGTCCAAAAAGACAAGTTAAGTACAAAAGCTCATCATCAGGAAGATGGACGCAGAAACTAAAGAAAATGTCTAACCAAGTTATAGAGAGGGTTGTGATGTGTCAGTAAAGGTGGCATCCAACTCAATATGGATTAAAATAACCAGTATTAAAATAAAGCTAATAATCCTATAGAGTTCAAACAATGTTACAGTTTTTATACAGACATACAATAAGTGTGGTAGTTAAAACTAATAAATTTATGACTTCTACTATAATATGCTGTATCACAAAAGAAACAGTCAATTCATCAAAAGCTAATCCATCACCAGGTTACCTCAATATATATTTGGAAAAATATACCAGCATTAAAATGAAGCCCAGGGAAGCCTTTAGGATTGTGAAACCATGGCCACTAAAACTGATTTTAAGGTCCTCTATCTTTAGCAGACCAAAATTTAAATCCAAGCCTTAAGAGTAACAAGTTCTGTGACTCCTAGGCAAGTGACTTCCCCTCTCAAAGCCCTGGTTTCTTTAAAATGGTGATAACATATACATTGCTGACCTTATCGAAATACTTTTAAGATAAAAACTCTGCAAGTCTTTAAGTATGATAGCTATTATCATTTACCAAGATTTGAATAGGACAGCAGGTAAAGTATAAAAATTCCCAAGCAAAATCCAACCTAGAGATAGGGAAGGGAGGTAGGAAATAGAGCTGAAAGTGAAACAAGACAATGTTTGGCAACTCCTGTCTCAATAAAATGACTTACAAGTTCTTCATGCCCAATCATAATTTAAATATCAGGAATTACTGTTTGTCCCCAAACTGTAAAGTCAGTGATCTAAGAAAAAGATGTCATGGAAAAATACAAGAAGACACTATGTTTTCAGTTTTTTTCAAGTGTCTCACTCTCTCCAGTTTCTTTGGCTTTTTTCTTGCTCCAACTACATTACGTCCCACTGACAAATTAATTTTCACAAGGAATGGTTCTAATCATGCTATTTCCTTGTAAACACCTTGAATTTTCCCCAAGTTCTCAGTAAATAAAGTTTAAGGCACCTTAGCTTGATATTCAAAAGCACTCTAAATTTCATCCCAAACCACCTTTCTAGTCTTACTCAACAACTTATTTCAAACATTTATTTAGCAACAACTAGGTACAGGGCAGCATGCTTAGGAATGGGGATACAAAAATGAGAAATAACATACCCTGCC
The DNA here is from genome assembly GCA_011680675.1 of Gymnobelideus leadbeateri. NCBI lineage: Eukaryota > Metazoa > Chordata > Mammalia > Diprotodontia > Petauridae > Gymnobelideus > Gymnobelideus leadbeateri. The sequence goes on from WOXC01003750.1 coordinate 103,086, forward strand.
TTAATCTAACAGGAGGCAGAAAAGGACAAAGAAAATGGCACAAGTAAGTAGGACTTTTGTCAGGCAGAATGTCATCTTCTCTCGCTGTATCTCATACTCAGTTCTCTAAACCACTTTACCTTTCCCTGAGGTCACCCCTACCTTTTCCAAACTCTATTCATCTGCATACCCTTTCCCATACACCTAGAATTAACCTTCTCTTCCTAGCTCTATAAACTATTAAAATCTTCTTCATCCTTTAAGCCAAGGAACCAATTCCACGAAGCCTTCCTTATCTTATTGCTCATCCAACCAAATGTTAAGCTCTTCCTCAGATCCCACCCAGTACTGTATATCTGGTCTATTTGAGTTATTATCTTTTTCCAAGTAGACCATTAACTTATTCCTTGGGAATGAAGACTTTTTCTCTTCTACTAAATTTACTATTGTGATCTGGTCATAATAGGAACTGAATTAGGTATGTTGAATTCACCATCCTACCCATGGGGAAAAAGTATGCAATATGAACATATAGAAATGAACCCCCTCTTACAAACTACAGGAGTACTTTGCAAAACCTCCATTCCATTCATTTCAAATGCCTTACCACAGCATGGATGTACAAATTTCTTTCTTCAAGTAGAAAGTGGGGATAGATTATGTGACAGACTACTGAGGACCAACCTAGCTAAGAGAAGACACTGGGCATCAGGAGTTGCTCATCAGGGCACATCACAAAAAAAATTAGCTAAATTATAAAGAGGCTGATTCATGTAGTGGAATGGTGACCCATAGAAGAAAATCTTAAAATCTCTTGAAGAAATAATTTAACAAAGTGCCTAGCACAGGGACTGGTCCTTAACTGGGAACTCGGCAAAATTCAGCAAATTAAAACAATATTTAAGACAACAGACCATACCTGAGGAATAATCTTCTTTTTTTTATTATTTGCTGCATTGGGCCCAGAAAATAGCTTCTCCAAGGCAGCTAATGCTGCACTGGCTTTTGCTACCTTCTTATTTGGACCTGCACCACGGAATTTCTGTCCATCTACTTCTACCTGAAACAAAAAAAAAAGTTGCACTTTTACCCACTAAAGCTGCCATATTTTATTTGGCTAAGGTTTTGAAGGAAAAAAAAACAACTCTAAATTTGTGAGGAAATTCTGCCTTTTCTCCCCAATGCCAGGACATGAAATTATCTTTGTATAAACAACAGACTCCATGAGGAACATAAATTAAAAGGTGTCCTCAAAGAGTTATTATCAGTTGGGTGAGAGGCCTGTATTTTTTTTCCTTTAATTTCTATAAATGTCAAGACAAGATATTTGACCATCTTCCATCCTCCCTTTATCCTTTTCTCTTTATGACAAAAGAAAAGGAAAGCATTTCTTGCTTTGACCCACAACCTTTTCAGCACCAGTAGTAATGACATAAAGAAGAATCAAGCATGAAATATATTAAAAAAAAAAACAAAGTAAGGGAAAGAATCAGAAAGACACCCATAAATACTCTCTACAACATCCTAGACAAATGGTTGTCCAGCTTTAGTCTGAAGACACATGTGATGAGAGAAAACTGCATACTACCTGAAGCAACCCATTCCACTTTTGGGAAGATCTGATTTGTGAACCAATTTTGGGTACATCTAGACAAATTCTGCTTTTCTGCAATTTCTCTTCATTGCTCCTCGTTTTCCCCTTTGGAGCAAAGAAGAATCAATCCAGTCCTTCTTCCCCTTGGTAGGGCTTCAGTGACAGAAAGTAAGGTCTCTCCACAATAAAGTCTCTCCTAAATGTGCTGTAGGCAAAATATTCACAGTTCCTTTCATAGTCCTTCTCACCATCTGACTCATCTTCATCAAGACAGAACATCAGCGTTAAAAGGGGATTTAAAGGAATGAGAAGCCTTTTGAAGGTAGTAATTCAGCCTCTACTTAAAAAGCTCAGTGACAGGGAGTTGTCACTACCTTCCAAGACATTCCATTCTACTTTTGGATGCTTATTAGAAAGTTTTATCTTAAAAAAAAAAAAAAAAACTTTTATCTTATACCACGCCAAAAATCTGCCTCTCCTATAACTTCTACCCACTAGTCTTAGTTTTGCCCAAAGTATGACAAACACACTGTAGACTTTCAATGCACTTCCTAAACTATATTGTCAAGAACCAGACTCAATGCTCCAAATACAATAGAAGAAAAGCAGAAGAAAATGGGACTATCACCTCCTTTGCCCTGAAGAGTGGTTTTTTTATTCTTAGGAAACTTAAAAGGAAACTTAAAAGCCACAACTCTCCAGGGAGACAAGCCCTTTGAAATGACTCAAAGGTTGGCTTAGTCCTTATTAAACGCACCTCCATAACAAATCGTTTATCATGGCTTCCACCTGTTTCAGAGATGAGTTCATATTTAAGACCTCTTCTTTTTTCATTGAGCTCCATGACAGGGTTTTTACCACTTGCTGTAAGTATAGGGCCCTGAGTTCTTACCTGAGAAAACAAAAGGAAACATTAAATTGGGGAAATATCACATCATATAAAATTCCTGAAATCTGAACTCCCTAATTAAGAAAGTTACTTGCTCTAGGAAAATGTAACAAAATGAAATGCATGATTTAATTGCTAGAAAGCAAAACTACATTATAAATGCAAATATCATTATGCCCATCACACAAATGAAGAAACAGATTTAGAAGACAAAAGGCTCTCAATAAACCAACTTGTTTATTTATAAAACAGTTTCTTCATTTGCCTATGGGCAGAAATGGAGAAGGAAATAATTTACAAAGGAGAAACCAGGTGAGCAAGATGACTTATTCCTAATGAGACAGGTATGGTAGAGCAGAAAGACTACACTAGACTTGGGAGTTAAGAGACCTGAGTTTAAATATAGCTTCAAAATTTATTCTCCATGTGAAAACAGGCCAAGTCACTTTCCTTTCTGAGGCTCAATTCAATCATCTATAAAAATGAATATAATAATCCCCACATGACTGGCCACATAAGATTAGAATACACTCTGTAAACCAAAAGGATGAGTATAAATTAGAACCGTAATTACTCATTAGCTCAGTTTCCTCATCTGGAAAATGGAGATAACTTGTAACACACCTCACTTCACAGTATTATTGTGGTTAAAGTACTGTATAAACATTAGAAAACTTTTTTACTTTCTAAGGATCTGATATTTTATCAGTGTCCATCCTCCCTTTCCCTTATAACATCTTTCCATGCCATAGTCAACAGTCTTCATAAGTTGCTGTGATTGAACAACAGGTGACTATTACTCCAATCTGGTAACAGGGCCTCTTTGAATTTAATTAGGATGGTCCTTAGATGACAGGCACATGGTCCGTTACTGACCAAACTTGAGGCCTTTCCATTTTTGGTAATGCTTGTCAAAGCTTCTGGTCCACTAGTATAACCTTCAAAAGCCCAGGGTTACCTCCTTGCTACAAAAGGTACTACACTTTGGAATATATATATATTTGGTCTTTATTAATTTGTTTATTTACTTTGAGTTTACAAGATTCAGTTCCCCAGTTCTTTTGAGTTTCAAATTTTCTACCCCTCCCTCCCTCCACCCCCACCTACTCCCCACCCCCACCCCAGCAGCATACAATCATGTATAGGATCTGCAGATACTTTCATATTAGACATTGGTCAGGTTATAAAGGATTGTATCAGATGGAATGAACAATGGGAAAGAGGAAACCAAACAAGAAAAAACAAGAGAGCAGGTAATTTGCTTCAATCTGCATCCAAACTCTGTTATTTCTCCGAATATAGACATCTATCTCCACCATGAGTCTTTTGGAGTTTACTTTTATAGCCCTGCATTTCTGAGAAGAGTCCGGTCTATCAAAGTTGGTCGTCACACATACGTTGTATCTGTGATTGTGTACAAATTCTTCCTGGTTCTGCTCTTCTCATTCAGCATCAGTTCATATAAGCCTCTACAGGTAGATATGAAGTCTATCTGCTCTCCACCTCTTATGGCGCAATAGTATTCCATTACATTCATATACCATAACTTGTCTAGCCATTCCCCAATTTATGGACATCCCCTTAATTTCCAATTCTTTGCCACCACAAAAAGAGCTGCTATTATTATTTTTGTACATATGGGTCTTCCTCCTACTTCTATGATCTCTTTGGGATACAATACTAGAAGTGGTAAGTCAAAGGATATGAAATTACTTATAGCCCTTTGGGCATAGTTCCAGATTGCTCTCCAGAATGGTTGGATCAGTTCACAACTCCACCAGCAATGTATTAGTGTTCCAATTTTTCCACATCCTCTCCAGCATTTATCATTTTTTTGTTTTGTCATCTAAGCCAATCTGACCCGTGAGATGTGGTACCTCAGAGTTGTTTTGATTTGCATTTCTCCAATCAATAGTGATTTAGAGCATATATTCATATGCTTATAGATATCTTTAATTTCTTCCTCTGAGAACTGTCTGTTCATATCCTTTGACCATTTAGCAATTGGGGAATGACTTGTATTCTTATGGATTTGACTCAATTCTCTGTATATTTTAGAAATGAGGCCTTTATCAGAGACACTGGTTGTAAAAATTCTTTCCCAATTTCCCACTTCCCTCTTAATCTTGGTTACATTGGTTTTGTTTATACAGAAGCTTTTTATAATGCTCTCTAATTCTTGTTTGGTCATGAAATCTTCCCCTCTCCATAAATCTGACAGGTAAACTATTCCTTGCTTTCCCAGATTGCTTACAGTATCATCCTTTACACCTAGATCATGCACCCATTTAGACTTAATTTTGGTATACGGTGATAGATAATGGTCTATAGCCAGTTTCTGCCATAATATATTCCAATTTTCCCAGCAGTTTTTGCCAAATAGTGAGTTCTTATCCCAAAAACTGGAGTCTTTGGGTTTATCAAAGAGTAGATTATAGTCACTGACTGCTGAGCCTTGTGTACCCAATCTATTCCACTGATCCACTGCTATATTCCTCAGCCAGTACCAAGTAGTTTTGATGACTGCTGCTTTATAATACAGATTAAAATCTTGTATATCTAGCATTTCTTTTCATTAATTCCCTTGATATACTGGAACTTCTGTTCTTTCAAATGAATTTCATTACTATTTTTTCTAGGTCTATAAAGTAATTTTTGGTAAATTGATTGGTAACATTTTGGAAGATTTTAAAGGAGATTCTGAAAACCATCAAGCACTATCAAAATGTAGGCTATCATTATTATTAGGGAGAGGTATAGAATCCAGGTCTCTATACTCCCAAGTCAGTGTTCACTCTTAACTACCTCTCTAAACTACTCCGTTCTCAAGAAAGTAAGCTCTATGGCTAAACCTACCAGGGGTGAGGAGCCTGGGGCCATGAGGTCACATGTGGCGTTGTAGGTCCTTGAGTGTGGCCTTTTGCCTGAATTAAAGTTATATAGAACAAATCTTTTTATTAAGGGGACTTGTTCTGTGAAGTCTGGATTCAGTCAAAGGGCTGCACTTGGGGATCTAGAGGGCCAAATGTGGCCTTGAGGATGCAGGTCCCTCACCCCTGGGAATATTAACCAATATCCACAATCTCAGAAGGCATCACTACAACAAAGCCAAGTGCTAGAGGAAACACTGTACAACATTAATAAAAGGTTCCAAATCTATAGCATTAACAAGGACTTTTCCTCTCAACAAGTCAACATGGGGACTGGAGATATTATTATTCTATTTTACAAAAAAAAGTAACTGATACTAATACACAACTTGCCAGGTCTACAACTAATTATTATTACCCTTATTTTCTAGACCACAAAACCAATCAATCTAACAGGAAGAAAGATTTTCTTAATTAGCCAGCCTGTGCAATATTCCTGGTTTTCTGGTAGGAAGCATTTTGATTTAAGAACACTGTAAGCCCAACCACACTTTTAAAATTTGCATTTTAGTTTCTAAAAGATCAATTTTTAAAAGTTGACAAAAAAAAACTTGTAAAATTAGGTATTTATTATTGCCTCCAATAAATTAAGTTCTGCTCCAATGACTAGATGTAGGGAGTCATGACCTTAGCTTCCTGCAGGTCGTGCCACAGTGGAGCACAAATTCTGACAACTCTTACCAAGTTGGAAAGGCTTCACACATGGGCCCAAGAGACTATGCCTGTTATCTGACCAACATAACTTTAAGTACAGAGAGCTTTATCATCACTGAATAATGTTTTATAATCACAGCAATTACTGAACCTAAGGCTCTGGTGCCCAGTCTTAAAGAGTATGATAACCTCTTTAAGGTCAAACTTTCACAGATTCTCATATAGCAGTAGTTATTCTATGTGTTGATGAAAATAGCAATGCTTCGTACACACAGAGATTCATGAATCCCTTTCAAAACTCCACAGACCTCCAGTAGTCCACTACTCACAGGCTAGGAACCATTTCTAGGGCTAATTGTAAACCAGCCATATCAATAAGATCTATCGAAGCAAAATATTAATTGGTTGTTACTTTGTCTAATCAAGTCTAAGACTACTTTTCAAAAAATGTGCCAAGTTTCAATGGTGATGTTACTTCTTTTTTTTTTTTTTAAAGCAATTGGGGTTAAGTAACTTGCTCAAGGTTACACGGCTAGTCATTATTTATGCGTGGGTGCTCATTTTCTGAGGCCGGATCTGATCTCGGGTCATCCCAACTCCGAGGCCGGCGCTCTTACTCACTGCGCCACCTAGCCGCCCCTGGTGATGTTACTTCTTTTTGCTTTGTTTTGTGTGTGTGGTGGTGATCCTACTGTTGTTGGGGTTTGTTGGTTTTTTTTTTTTTCGGGGGGGGGGCAGGCGGGACAGGGGGGAGATGAACCCTTGCCTTTTTATAGCTACTATGTTATTTCATAGATACATTCTTTTGCTTCATAAATATTCTTAAAGCTACATTGTATCTAAAAGCCAATAAAATGTATCCTTATATATGTGGTTCATATTATAACAGGCCATACTGTCCCTTCTCAAGTACCACAGTTAACATCTTGTAACACAACCATCTGGGTTTTGTAATTATATAGTAATTTCAGTATTTCGGGATAAAACACTTGTTTTATGGGAACTAAATGTTCCCATTCTTGTGGCAATCTGCCCAGAGAGATACTGATTTTCTTGTAGGAAGGTACCACACCTTATACTTCTTTTGCAACCAGAATGCCTAAAAGAGGGAGACACAGCACACATCTCAAAAATCCAGTAAGGCTGTGACTACATTGTTGATAATGAATAAATACTCAGTCAAAGTAAAGACAGTACAAAGTTCTTTATCTACACATATTGAAACTAAGTTTCCTAAGTGCCTTAAGTTCAATGACAGATGTCTTCTGAGGGAATAGTGTGAAATTCTCATTCTTAGCTCACATAATGATAATGAGAGAGTGTTACACAGCATTTTCAATTATACACCACATTCTATATATTATCTCATTTGATCTATAGAACATCTTACTAAGTGTTATTCCTCCCACTTTATAGATAAGGAAACTCAAGTTTGGAGATTCACCCAAGGTCATAGTTAATAAGTTGGAGAAATTCAGAATTCAACCCTGGTCTACTGAATCCTACATAATGCCAACTCCCTCACATTATTGGAACCTCATCAAACACTCAGACAATACGCACTCTGGAGGTAGGGCAAATTCAAAGCTCTAAATCTAAAATTTAGGCAGTGCTCTTTTCATTCAACAAGCCTGTAACAATGACAGTGGTGACAAATAGTAACAATAAATCAAATTTATATAGTATTTTACATAGTACTTTCCCCACAATGGCACTATAAGGTGAATAGCATAATTACAATCCTCACTTTACTGATGAGGAAATGGGATCATGAGAAAAATGTCTTACCCATGGTCACTCAGTCTGTGAATGTCAATTGTAAGAATTAGATACAAATTCTCCTGATTTTAAATCCATCATCATTCTTTTTCCACTATACCATGCTACCTCTCCTATCTGTCTCTATCTCCCTGCCTCTTAGCACTGACCCAAATTACTCTTTTTTAATCACATTACTCAAATGTTCCCAATTGATAGTAAGCATAAAGCTTTTCATGGGTCCTCTGTAGATATTACTGACAAATCTTGTCACATTCCAGTTTGTAATAAGAAAAAAAAAAAACAACAACTATACCTCTAAGGTACTGGAGGTTTCAGTTGTAGAATTTCCAGTATTATTGCTTGAGTTTGAAGACACCATTTCATTTTTGCCTTCATTATCTGACTTTTCATCGGAGCTCATACATTCAATATCTGCATCAAAGCCTGTTGGATAGCCCATTGCCTGCAAAACCTACATGAATAAAAAACAAAATGCAAAATACAATTAAAATTAATACACTTTAAAAGAAAACATGCAACACCAGAGTATAATTAGTTCCAAGCTCAATTTTTACCTTTATCTATATAATATTTAGTTTAGTGAAAAAATTAGGTTAACCAGTGTTATATTTGTAATTATTGTTGAAAGAGGAGAGAGAACTACAACTGGAAATTACATGCTAGAGAAATCAAGTACAGACAGTGACAGAAATGCAATTCTAAAGTTGTTAAACAAGTTTTTAATTATTAGATTCTATGCAAGACCAGATATGCATAAATACTTAAATGATTTACAGATAAATAAGCTCAATGAATTTACCTTCACTGCTACATGAAGTTTTGCAGTTTTCTTAGATGGTCCTGATGCTTCATATGTTGTGCCATCCACGTCTACAGACATTGTGAAGACTGGAGCATGAACAGGGCCAGACTGGGATAAGAGTTTATACTGGAGACCAGGCCTGATCTGGTTTAGCCTCATAAGGGCATTCATTAGATCTATTGCTTTACTATCCAGAACTATAGGGCAATGAGGAACAAGAAGAAAAAAGAATGAAAAAAGCTTTATTATTGCTTTTTTATATTTGCTCCAAAAAAAGGAGCACCAGGTTTAAAAGAGGGGTTAAGTATGGCACAAAGTTGGTCAACAATTTGTTTTCATCTCTCATATTCTAAGCTTCTTCACAGCTCAGATCAAGTGTCACCTCCTATCTGAGGTGGGGCTTTCCTGGCTGTCCCCTCCTCAAAAAAAAAAAGTATTTGTATTTATTTTGTATACATTTTCTGTTTACTTAGAGATGTACAAGCTCTAGACTATAAGCTCCTTACAATCAAAGACCATGTTTTTTTTTTTGTCTAGGTATCCTCAGCACAGAAAGAAATGCATCACATGTATGCTGACTGGTTAATTCAAAACATGAGATTTGGCACTTCACTGGTGCAGGTACCTACTCCGTTGTTAGACCTCATACTCACTCTATAACTAAGTCAGCAGCTCCATCAGTGGCTGTGACTGGAAAAAAAAACATGAGGAGATAATCAAGGGCTTAGTGGTGAAGAGCCTTCCTGCCCTTAGCCCTTTAAGAAAAACAAAAACACACACACACACACACACACACACACACACACACACACACCCCTTCTATAGGACTTGTCAAAGCATGTAGCTGGCTGGAAAAGCCTATCTAGAAGCCTGAGTCACCTCCATACCCCAATGAAGCAGCATTACAGTAGGGCTTTGGCAGAGAAGTTTTTCTCATTATTCTCACTTAACTCAATACTTTAAGGAACTTTCATTACATTATAGTGGGTTATTCCTTCCACTGTCATAAATTGCAAATTATTAAGTGGTTTTCATGAAAATCTATGGTTCAAAAAAAAATTTTTGTCACGCAGTGGTCAACTTTCTCGTGAAAAGCCTCTATGCTTTTCTAAGAAGATCCTTAAATAAGACAAACAGTTGGTCTACAGGCCAGACTCAAAGTTCGTGTGTCATATTAGGAGATGCCAAATCATGTGCTGCACAGGCATAATTTTTGTGAAGATTCACCTTCACAGCATGATGACCGTGGGCAGATGACTTTAGTAGATGGGTTAATCTGAAGAATATTTTCTACTTTTAAAACTATAAACCTAACTTTGAAAAGTACTACACTCTTGCTCATGAACACTACAATAAACTTAAGAAATTAAGCCAGACACTCAAGAGATAGTCACTATATTAAACATCAATATCATTCACCTCTTAGCCAAAACACAAAATTTTTCTTTCAGTATTCTCAAAACTCCAAAGTTCATCTTTGAACTTGTTCTCTTATTTAATACTAGGAATCTTTTCCAGATCACATCTATTTTAAATGAAGAAAGATAGGAAGACAACCTATACGTACTCTTCCTTAAATTTCTCTTCATTTTTTTATTGGGATCTTTGTCATCTAATCCATCTTCAAAAGGTCTCTTCAGAGCCGAGGAACCAGCACCTGAGAAGATAGTGCAATGGAATTGTTAGTCAAAAACAGAATAATTGTAAAAATCATCATGCTGATATCATCCTTAATAATACACAAAACTCTGTCATCCCAACAATCCCATGAAAACAGTAGTGAAAGGTACTGTTATCTTCATTTTACAGATAAAAAAAATGAAGCTAAGGTGAAAAGAGTCAAATTCAAAAAGGTGCCAAGTGCTTAAGTCAAAACTCAACTGATCTTTGCCAATGCCCCATTCCAATATACTTTCCAATACATCTAGCTGCTTCTCTCTCTTCTCTTTCAAATAAGACTAATATTCTGAAAAAAATTTACAACCTTACAACCTTTACACTTTACAACCTCTTAGCCTAACAGAATTTCTTATCCCCAATGTTATTTATCTGCTCATATTTGTGCCATTTGATTTAAAAATAAAACCGTAATTATAAATATTGAAGTGAGTCACAAACAGGCAAGTATCTTGCTACTACCATCACCTTAGGGAACTTTACCTCTCTCAGTGTCCTCATCTGTATTGTCCATCCAAGTTGTAAGAAAGTCTATGAACTGGGTCTGAGCTTTTAAACAAAAAAACTGTTTACAAACAGTCCACAGTATCCCTTCTTCCTCCCTTGTCTCTGTTTAACAAAAAAGCTTCCTTACAATACTTATTTCACAGACCACTTGCTTCAGGGAGTCTTCCCTAGCTACACTTTTGTAGCTCTTATTCTCAATATCACACATTTTGAGTACTTATCTCATGCAGTTGTATGTCATTCTACTTAATCAGAATAGTAATAACACTATATTATGTTTCTCCAAAGCAACTGGAAGTTCTCTGAAAAGCAGAAGTCATGTATCCTTTTAATAACACAAAGTTGAGCATATGGTCAGTACTCAACAAAATCTGTCAGATAACAGGAGGAAATTGCTGCCCATGATCAGATTAGGGCAAAAATGTTATTTCTGATAGGAAAAATAGCAGCTTATTTTTGCATAGCACTTTAAACATAAACTATTAATCCTGACAACAACCCTTTTAGCAGGAGACAGTTCAAGTATTAATATCCCCACATTTTACAGGCAAGAACCATGAGTTTCAGAGTGATGAAGAATGGACACAAGACATAATGCTGAAAGGGATCTTAAAGATCATGTAGTATAAACTTTTATCTTAAAGATAAGGGAACTGAAGCCAGAGAGGTGAAGTGATCTTGCCTAAGAAATGTTCACACATTACAGCCATTACTATGTCCTATAAAGTCACATCCTATTCCCAAAATCCCCTTGTGTAACACTTTCAAGTTATGTCCAAATGCAAATTTTACAAAACTTTCAGATTTACTAAACTAATGTCAATTATAAGCAATATTCATATCATCTACAACTGGCATTTTATATTAATACAAATATTTAGATATGTTTAGAATGTTTAGAAGGGGGTGAGGGACCTCATTTTAGGTTTGGATCATAGAATAATTAGCAAAACCAAGATTTTAATGTCTTCTTATGCTACAAGTTCAAAGATAACTTCAACAAGTTTCATGATTCAGAAGCTGAACAATTCTAATTCAAATCTTTTTAACAGGGGTGCCAAGGAGCTGAGTAGTATAGAGGGGAGAAACATACAGAACCATCTCAGCTGGGTAGACTGCAAGGGGGTCTTAGAGACTATGCAATGCAACCTAATCATGTTAAGAAGAAAAAAATGAAGGCCAAAGAGGCCAAAGAGCTTAAGTGATTTGCCAAAGTTCATACAGTAAAAAGTCATTAGGAGAACCTTGGTCTGCTGGCTTCTAGCCCAGGGCTCTTCCCTCTATACACCATTCTTCAATACTCAATAAACTGATACCACAATAGAAAGATGTGCAAGTGTTTTTCACAAAAGGTTGCAACAATACAGAGATTAACTCCATATTCTGTAATCACCAAGATTTACTGTCTCTTGGAGTAAATATTGACTTCAGCTACTCCATTAATCAATACTTCCCACTCAGGTCGATCTTGATGTTCATTCCAATAGAAAGTAATATATGCTTTATAATTCAAATAAAAAACAATACATAAAATGGTGAGTGTGCTAGGCATGGAGACTGCAGACTTGGAGCAAAGTTAAGATGAAACAAGGTCTCTTCCAATCACACTCCATTTCATTAAAATATATCAAAAGGTGCTTCCTCTAAACTGCCTAGGATTCACAGGTTGGCTTAGACTAGGTAAGTTTGCTGTCCAACTAAGTAAATGATGTGTCAATGGGCACAGCCTTCTCTACTGTGAACAAATCATCCAAGGAAACCATAAACTTCAGAGCACAAAGGAGACTTCATTATTTCCATTTACGGAGTAGGAAAAAAAAGGCCTATAGAAAGTGTTTTACCCAAACATTATCCCCTAAACTTGGGGGGGGGGGGGTGTAGATGGGGGACGGGACAGGACCTATGGCCTCAAGGCCACATGTGACCTTCTAAGTCCTCAAGTGTGGTCCTCTGACTATAACCGACTTCACTGAACAAATCCCCTTAAGAAAAGGATTTGTTTTGTAAAATTTGGACTCTGTCAAAAGGCCGCACCCATGGACAACCGACAAGGCCAGAAGTCTCCCCTCTCAGACTATGTTGCCTCTTTCAAAGAATGTGTCAATTTTTAAAAATAGTAAAAATATAAAAATACTTATAAAATAGCAATGGAAGTGATTCTCTTGAAAAATACAGGTTTGGTTTTTATTCAATAAGATAGTACCAACATCATGTAGCTGAATGAGCACAAGTAGAAGTTCAGAATATCTGGGTCTGGTCATTAGCTCCCCCTTGTTTCTTTGTCTCAGGCAGCATCCCCTAGTGTAATTTAAGCTCCTTGAAGTTAGTAACTATCTAAGTTTTATATCTGTATCCCCCAAAACAGTGTCTAGCACAGAGTGGATATGCTAAATGTTTGGCTTATCAAGAAAGGTGGAGATTTGGTTTCATATAACTAGACACTTTGTCTAACCCTTAGGGTCACTGGAGAATTCAAGTATAATAATATACATCAAAGTAAGCTGTAGTAAAATGAAATTATAATATGTATCTTTATAAATTGCAGGAATGTGCTTTTTAAACAATAAAGGACTACAGATATTAAGCAATTACTACTCACATATCAGTTTCCTGTCCCCAAGATATAATAATCACATCAAACTTTTTTAGACTATATTAAAAACAGAATCAAGAAAGACTCCACTAATGAGTTTACCAAACACCCGTCAACTAAGATTTTCTTTGGGGGGGGGGTGAAGAAGAGGGAAGAGATATATATATTTGAGGGGGGGTGCAGGGGGGAAAGCAAGGCAACTGGGGTTTAGTAATTTGCCCAAAGTCACATGGCTAGTATAAGTGTTTAGGATCTGAGGTCATATTTGGACTCAGGTCCTCCTTACTCCAAGGCTGGCACTCTATTCACTGAGTCACCTAGTCACCCCAAGAATCTTTTTAACTCCACAGAAAGAACATATATTAAGAGAGCTCTGGGTTTAAGTCTCTGCTTTGATCCTATCAATGTGATCTTAGATAACTTACTGAAGCCCTCCAATGTACTCTTTCCTCAATTATAAAATCAGGAGACTACTTACAACAGATTCCTCCCAGGATGGTTGTAAGAAAAGTATTTTGTAAACTTTAAAGCATTAAAACCAAGATTTTTTTATTATTCTTTTATTACAGCATCAGATTTGGACTTTAAGGACCTTAGAGAACATGAATATTAATACATTAGAGTTGGAGAGGGTCTTATAAGTTATAGCTAGAAGTGACCTTAGAGATTAATTATTTAGTCCAGCCCTACCATTTTCCTGATTAGAAAACTGAAATTAAAACACTAATTCCATTCAACTGAATGTTTATTAAAATTAACTAAGGAAAATATGTTTTGGACCCATGAGATTCCAACACCAAATGATATAGACTCAGTCTGGAACCTGACATATCAGAGGCTCTGGTTGAGGAATATTTGACAAATACTATTCTCCTAAATTGGATTAATAGAGCTGGCAAATTAAATGTTACTGACCCAAAGCTTGTCCAAGGCAAGCAAATTCACATTAGGAAAACTGGGTGAAGAATATACACATTATCTGTTCTACAGTCAAAGAAATGTAGGAAGGTTTTTCCTTCTTAGAAATGTCTTTCCATATTTCTGGAAAAATCAAGTAACTATACCATGTAAAACCAAGTATAAAATTACAAGTAGAATTACTAATTCATTCTGGTAATCATTTATTGAAGGCATACTGTGACAAATCCCTGTGCTAGGTACTATGGATAACAGACAAGTTCTCTTAGAGACTCATTTCTCTCAGAAACAGAAGGAATCTTAATAGATCATGTAAGCCAACTACCTCAGTTTATATATGAGGACAAAGACCTGGAGAGGTCTAGTGGCTTTCTTAAGGAAAGCCATGAGGTAAACCCATTTCTTGTGACTTAGAATTAAATTCTCTTCCCCTAACACCAAGCTTCTTTTTTAGGAATGCCAAGATGAGGCCATGGGTAGGGATTCAAAGAAAGGGGAGAGTCTTTTCATTTCTTTCCAAGTGCCTTAGAAAAGCAGTTAAAATTTCACTGGCAGAAAGGACTGAAGCAAGATAGATTTAAAGCTTGAAAGAATCTTACAAGACTACCTACTCAACTCCTCTGATTTTAACAAAAGAAACTGAGTCCCAGAAAGGTTAAAATTTATCCAAGGTCACATAAGGTAATAAATGTCAAAGCTGGTATTCAAAATTTAGCACTCTTTCTATCACTCTTACCTCTTAGAATACAAAATGTTAAGAGCTCAACAGAATTTAGAATAGAGAATATTAGTTCTGGAATATGCCTCAGGCCCAAGTATTGAAAATTCATTCCCCACTCCTCCCTCACCCCAAATAAATAATTATTACGCACCTTCTTTATCAGTAACAGACCAGGAATATTTCTGGAAAGGTTTATTAGATGGGAGAGGATCCATCTCAAGCACTTTATAAATCTGACCAAAAGCTGATAGTCTGAGTGCATGCTGAAGAAAAAAAAAAAACATTTCATGTATTCACATTCAGTAACACATACTTCCCCCACTAAAGAAAAGTCCTGAACCACTAGTAAGATATAGGATCAATAGGAAAGACACTTTTATCATGAAGCCAAAAATCTAAGACTAGACTAACAGAGTAGAAAAAAATTTTCACCATCAAAACTGAATCACAGCATTATAGTCTAGGATTTCATCAATCACAGACTACCTCTTAACCTGAACAGAAATCCCCATTACAACCTATGATAAGTGGTCTTTTAACCTTTGTCTGGAAACCTCCAGTGATGGGTGTTTCCCAAGTGAACCCAGTACACTTTGAGAGAGCCCTGTTAGTCAGTCATTATTGTCTCTTACTGCAACATTCATTCACTGTTCTCAATTCTGCCTACTGAGGCCAAGTAGAGAAAGTTTAATTCCACTTTCACATGACAGCCCTACCAACAACTGTCTTTACAAGTTGTCACCTCTCCATTTCCGCAGTAAGGTTCTTTGTACAACATGTTTTCCAATCACACCAATCTGGAGACTTTCTTTTTCTAGATGCTCTCTAGATTATCAGTGCTTCTGCTACAGTTTGGCTTCTAGAACCAGAAACAACACTTCAAATGCTGTTTGATTATGTAGAGAAAAATAGTAACACTACATCTACCTGACCCTTAACACTGGACATCATTTATTATACAGCTTACCAGAGCACATTAGCTTTGTGGTTGCCATGTCACATTGTTTTTACTTTTATTAATCTTGTGTTCCACTTGTGATCCTCAAAGTCTTTTATCATATGAACTGTTGAACACCTATACCTTACCCCATCTTATACACGGTCAGAAATTTTTTTAGAATTCTCTTATTCACTCAAATTTTTCCAAAAGAGCCATTCCCAAAGGATTTATTTTACTTTTAGTCACAAAATGTCTGCTAAATCCAGGTCCTTGAGATTAATGTGTTTTACCTGGGCACTGTGTGTAATGTCTTCTTTTTGCTGAATTGTCATATAACTCAATGCATCAGTCGGATCCCTCTCACAAGGATCATGGAGACCTGGCCCCCCTATAAGAAAAGAGAGAACCCCGCCCCCCGTACAATTCAGAATGAGGCTACAGTTTGAAAGAATTAGATTAAAGTCAGCACTTACAGGTTAGGGGCAGGACTGCATGTTCTCACATTTAACTTCTCTGCCTGTTAGTACCATAAGTTTTAATAGATACAATTAGTTTTTAAAAGGCCAAAATTACATCTTATTTTGAAAAGTACATGTTTATGAGATTCAAAACTGACAGGGACCTTAGAGCCAGTAAAATCCCCTCATGTTACTGAGAAGGAAAATGAGGCACAGAGAAAATGACTGGCCTAAGATCACAGAGAATGTTTATGGCAGAAAGACTAAGATCAATCACTTCAACTCTCTAAAAAGAAAAAAATAACAAAAAATTTATTTAACATACCCCCCAACATATATTCTATAAAAGGAATCATATATAAAGAGAACATGATTTACACCCCCTATACAAACCCCAAATCCTTAAAGGAATCATAACACAAAAATAAGAGAATGATTTACCTGCCCAAACACAGTCATAGCTACATATTTCATGATTTCTTTTTAAACAACTTCCATGAAACAAACAAAAAAGGCTTTATTTTCCAATCACAGAGATGTAAGTAAAGCAATACCACAATTAGCATCCTGCATTATTAGTACTTTTGTGTTAGTAAACAGAAAACTCAGATTATAATGACTGAAAGATAGGCTTTTCCAATGCAGCTTTTCAAATTCCCTCACTCTTCTAGCTAAGAATTCCAAATGGAATGCCTCCCCCATACTACTATACTGTGCAGAGCACACATTTAGCAGACATTATAAAAATAGACAGATGAGATTTTACTTATTTTTGCGCCCAGAGTTTGAAACCCTTACCAGGAAGAAGTATTCCAGATGCCAAACACTCCATTACTCGTCTCAAAGCCTCCCCAGCGCCCAAAGGTCTATTACAGGTACCTATAGACTTTTCACATATAAGCTCTAGTGGCTAAAAGATATTAAATTACAAATTAGTACATGCATCAAGTGTTAAAAAGGAATCCAGTTAAAATGTGAGCTAATAACTCACTATGAGGATTTGGACAAGTCACTTCTCTCTGTGTTTCAGTTTGCTCATTTATAAAATAAAGAGGTTAGACTAGATGATCTATAAGGTCCAATTCTGGTTCTAACATTCTATGTGCTATATTCTAACATTCACAAACTCATAGACAACAGAGGGCAAAGGACATTTTTTTACACAGGATGTTAAAACAAAGACTGTTAAAACTAGAAAGTGCCTTAGTCACAGAATGTTAGAATCTAGAATGTTAAAGTTGGACAAGACCTCAGAAAATCAGGGTGCACAACCACGTAACACAGAATATTACACTAGATGGGACCTTAGAGACCACCTAGTCCAATCTCCTCGTTTTACACATGAGGAACCTGAGGTTGAGAAAGGTGAAGTGACTAGCCAAAGGTCACATAGCTAGATGGACAAAGCATTCAAACAGCAAACAGCATCACAAACATCACAAAAAGAAACTGTCCAGAGTGGCTTATGCCAAGCACCTAAAATAAGTAAAGGGAATTATCGGGTAACCATTCTTAATACTGTAAGATACTCATAATGATTGTGGACAGCTTAATCAGGTAAAAAATAATAACATTTTCTTGATTAATTTGTGGGTATTCCTTTCAAATTTTTGCTTAGTATTATATTGATGCTGTTGCTTGAGATGACCTTTTATTCCAATAGATCTATAAAAAAGTAGAAGATGAAGTCCACTATGGAAATTCCCACATCAAATAACGTTTGCAATAAACATCATGTACTAGATATAAATTCACTACATGTGTGTATGCATATACACATATCCATACATATATACAAAGATATATCATATTTATATACATACATATATATATTCACTACTATTATTTCTACCTATTATAAGTTTTGAAATTCAACACAAAAAAAGAATCAACCCTTTTAAGAAATCAGAGTCAACCATTCTCAACTACAAAGAAAAAAGATAATTTCAAAAGGCCAAGGCCTAATGGCATTTATGAGGGCATTCTACTATAAGGGTAGGAGATCTTTTTTTAATGGCTTTTAGAAGTATTTTCCCGAGACACTCAACAAAAGATGATAGCAAAATAGTCTTTCAAAGGTAATGACAGGATGGATCTATTTTGCTTTAAAGTACTGTGTTACTCAGAATATAGGCAGAATTATACCCAATTTAGGGTATAAAATTTAAGTGAAGCTTATAATCTCAAAGCAATGAATAGTGTTGATAAATAAGAACACATGTTCTTACAGCTTTTAAAAAAAAACCCAACACCTTTCAGTGTTATTTAATGTGTTATTAACACGTATTCTTATAGTTTAAAAAAAAAAAACGAATACCTTTCAGTGGTATTTAATATGCTGTACAATTGTCTTTTTTGCATATTACCTATGAATATATAAAAGCTCTTCCTTTCAAAGAGATGTAATTTTTGAGGTAAACCCTATATTCAGATCAACAGAATGCAATCATGTATTGGTTGGTTACACTTGTTAAGATTACAAACTCCATGATTGGAAGATTAGATCTGGAAGGGAACCTAAAGATCACCAGGTCCAATATTCGAATTTTACAGATGAAGAAACTGAGGTTCAAAGAAGGGAAATTATTTTAACAAGGTTACACCTACTTTAAATAACAAAAGTTGGAACCTTGTTTTAATTATCTTTGTATCTCTCTTGCTGTCTAGCACAGAGCACTACACACAGCAGGCACTTAATCATTTCTGAGTGAATGGTAAGAAATAAACCAGGGATATGCACAGCACTAATACTGGGAGATAAAGCCATAACATGCATATGGACGAGATGAGAAGTGCCAGGTGCAGATAACAAGACTTCAAATGGGCTCATATATGAAAAGGGAGCATCTGATAATGCATTTCTCAACTACTTCCTAATAAGACAAAATGAGGAGTATTAAAATCCAGCAAGAATGTGGAATTTCTGAAGGTTTTCCGAAAACGGAAGCCTAGACATTTGTCATTTTACCCATTAGCCATTTTTTACGTACTTACCCATCCTTTTAATGGAGCCCATGTGGGTACTCTGTTGCACAAATCACGCAGAATGCGGAGGACAATTACACATGATTTTAGTCCATTTGCCCTTGCCTAAAACAAACAAAAGGGTTCCAATACACCTACTGAAATCCATTCTTCAATTTATGCACATTGGCCTTGGATAGGTCCTTTATAAATGATTACTAATTAGCCAGTTAATAAATCAGATTCATGCAAACAAACAAAATAAAGCAAGATCTGTGTTTAGAAAAGCAGGCTCAAAAGTAAAAGAAAGAAGCTTAATGTTAAAATTGCTTTTGTAGCCTCATGATAACCAAATGCCCATTAATTATCTGTCCATCTGTAACTTTTTCACATTCCCCAGACTGTTTTGCTTTGGGTTTTAGTTTTTTTTTTTTTTAAGACTTGAATTTCTAAGAACTAGATATCAAACAAACTCCATGGGACATTCAACCTAGAAGAGGCTTCGGAACAAGAGTATTCAAATGGGAAGGAACCTTAAACACGGGCTGAGAAGTATAGAATCAAAGACTGTAAAAAGGTCTTAAGCTGTAGAAGACACCTAACTCATACTCTTAGCTTACAGAATTTGGAAAAATTAAGACTCAAGAAAATAAGTGACTTACCCAAGGTCTTCAGAATCAAATCTTTCTGACTCTCAGTCTGGGGCATATTTCTACTAGACTACGTTGTCAACTTAAACTGTTCCAGTCAGTATTAACAATCTAATCCTCATAAGGCTACAATAACAATGAGGTAAGAACAAATAGCCAACCTGAAACCATTTGGCATGTCGGAGAGACGCCAAGGCGTTCAGGCATTTCTGCCTGTCCAATAAGTCCGGAGGGTCTTTCATCGAAACATTTTCTACTGGTAAAATGGGATAAAAAGAGACAGATACAATTTGACCAAGGGGTTTCTGTCACATTACCAAAAAGAAAAACAAAACAAAAGATTGCAGCAGCATCTCAGTTAGCTAATAAGACTCCCAGAAGGTTTAATGGTGTTTTAAGAAGTGCACAGAGTTATTTAATTCAACAGCCATTAAAAGTAGTAATGTGCACATGTATAAGATATAGCAGAAAGGCATTCACTCAGTATACAGATCAATGACCATTGCTACATACAGTCTGGGATCTTATTAAAAATGTATAACAATAACACATTGTTGGAGGGCACAAAATAGGGATGTAGCACTGTTTCCTTTTTATTCAAAGACAAAATTTAGGTAGAAACTACTGAGCAATAGTAATTTTTCTTTCCAAAAAGGGTTTTGGTCCCTGGTCAGCTCACATTTAACCAAAGCCTACTTTAAAAAAGATTGGCTAAATTCTCCATAGCTATGTGAAATTGCTTATTAACCAAAACTGTTGCCCACTGAACCCAAAGAGTAATTCCTGAAGTTACCTAGGGGGTATGTTCCTCAGCTCCTTCTCCAAACAAAAGTTATTTTATTTTAAATCATGGGGTTTTGTTTTTTGCTTTTTGGAGGGGGAGGGCAGGGCATTTGGGGTTAAGTGACTTGCCCAAGGTCACAAGGCTAGTAAGTGTTAAGTGTCTTAGGCCGGATTTGAACTCAGGTCCTCCTGACTCCAGGGCCGGTGCTCTATTCACTGTGCCACCTAGCTGCCCCAATCATGGTGGTTTTGAAGGGTTAAGTTTTCTTCACATTTAATTTTTAATCTTCATTTTAAAATTACATGATTAACAAATTATCTTGTTTAAAATTTGGAGTCTAAATCCATATTGGAACTGAAATGTCTAATATGTGAATAATTATTAACAATATTAACATGCCAAAGAGAGAATTTTAGCACCTCCCTTGCTATAATTTTATGAAGTGGCTGATGCAAGTAGTATCATGTCTATTTTACAATATTATACAATATAGTTGTATAATTAGGCATAAGGACATTAAGTCTCTTGACCAGGATCATGTGACTACTAATGATTATGATAAGACCCACAGCAATAGATCCTGTGCTGTTTCTAGTATAACACACTGTGTCTGATAGTTATAATCTGGTAACAGTGGAGAAAGGAAGGAAATACACAGTTGACACAGAATGTGAAGTTAAAGCTAAGATACATACAGTAGAATACTTTCTCCATACTACTAAAGTCCCTTATAGGCAATATTAAAGTTACTTTCATCTCTTCATTTCCCCCAGGGTCTAGTATGGGGTCTTGCATCATAGCAAGAACTTAGTATATGCTAGTCAAATGGTAAACAAATTTCCCACACATATGCCAAAATTACTGGTTTTTTTAATCTGAGAGCTCTGGAAACACAAAATAGATCCTATAAGGTCAATTCCCAACTCATTATCTGACCTAAATCAGAATAATCATTATTTTCATCTTTTGGGAGCTACATTTTTGTGTAGCTCACTGATGTGTTCAAACTTTTTCCACAAAGATAGAAATAAAGAGGAATGAGGAGAAGAAAAGGAAAAAGGAGGTAGAGAGGAACAGGAGAAAAGGGGAAGCAAAAAGAAGGAAAGAGTAAGAGGGAAAAGGAGAAGGGGGAATGAATGGAGAGACAGAAGGATCTCATGAGGAGTTCATAACTAAGGGTCCATGAATCTAGTTTTGTTTTGTTTTTTAATATTTTGGTAATTATATTTCAACATAAGTGGCTTCCTTACTGATCCTATTAATCTTATTTTATGCATATAAAATATTATAAGAAGAAAACAGGCTTCACTAGACTGTCAAAGCGTATCATCCATGACCCACCCACCACCACCATCCCCCAAAAAGTTAAACCCCTGTCTTCTTAAAGAGTGGTGTGAGTAGTGTTATTTTAACACTGACGTCTCTCCACTTCCTACAGTGTTCTGGGGAAACTATTGCTGCAAATTCAATGCGTATCTTGGCGGATTAAAAAAACATCCTAAACTTAAAGCTAAGTTGTAAAGTCCTACAGAGAACAAAGCTCTCGGTGGTTTTGTCATTTTGTGGTACACTCAGCTAGTTATGTTCACCAAAGGATGAAGTGCTACATGCTTATTTTCTGACCTGGTGAGCCCAAAAGCAGATATTTGCATGTGTTCCCATCATCCATTGCAATGTAACCCACAATACCAGGAAGGGCTGACTTCCAACCCCTTTTTCCATAAAACTAGGAAGTGTCAAAAGAGTTGATATCCTTGGTGGGTTTCCTAGCACAGGAAATTCCACCGTCTGCAAAACTTTATTGGTTAACATTTGGCTCTTGGGATTCAAGACCCAAATCCTTTAATGCCTCCATTTATTAGGGAGCACTTGTACTGGGCTTTGTTGTATTAGTATCTAAAAGTACAACCATGGGCAATACATGCAAGCATCTGCAAAAAAAGCTCATACAGCAGATAAAACAACTACTATAAATGAGTAATTAGAATTTTTTGAAAAGTTAGAAATGGCAAAGGTTGACTGACTGCAAAATAGCTTAAACCATCAATGGGGACTTGAACCTGAATATTCTGAATTCAAAATTCAAAAATAAATCACAGAGTACTTTAGAGGCCTAAAATGTCAGGAATAGAAGGGACCTCAGAAATCATCGCATCCACTCCTCACCCCTAATTCCAGCTAAACAGTTTTACAACTAATAATAATGACTATCATAAACTTACATTAAAATAGTACTTTAAACAAGCTAAAGTTTATACCCATTATTTTACCAAATGGAGGTTTGTTGGGGTTTTTTTTTGGGGGGGGGAGATTGATTGGGGAGTTAGAATTGTAGTCAAAGTGGGGTGCTATAAGGCAACTTTCGCTCAGTAACCAAAGAATAATAAATGCATCTTAAACTTTTATATGCATGCTTTTTGACAGAATAGCCTCTTCCAAATACTCCTGGAAAGGCAGGTGGTCAGAGAATTAGTCACTCTATTTTATGAATCATCTGAGGCCTACAAAGGTAGTGTGTTTTGCCCATAAACAAGTTAACTAAGAAATGGAGGAGCCAGGACTCAAATATAGGTCTTATTAGCCTACATTCTGATTCAGATTTGATTCTTGGATCTCCCACTTCATAGCTGTATGATGTTAGGAAGCAAATAGAAGTTACCATGCTGCTCTGAACAGTCAGTACTCAATTTTAATAACGTCTTATTGTTCCTGGAAGGAATTCTGGCACCAGGATGCAAAAAAAAAGAAGAAGAAATCTCTTTCACACAGATATCACATTCAATCCCCAAAGTATAAGCATTCAACATCTTAGAGAATGTTTACATGATTTTGTTGCAGACAGTCAACATTTGGTGCAAGATTCTACCAAAAAAAAAAAAAGAGAGAGAGAGGAAGGAAGGAAGGAAGGAAGGAAGGAAGGAAGGAAGGAAGGAAGGAAGGAAGGAAGGAAAAAAGAGAAAGAAAGGAAGAAAGGGACAGGCAGTGAAGAGAAGACTATATTCCTTTTTACACCATCATCAGAATGGCCATATTTCTTCATGCTCTGCCATCAGGAAGTGGATTACTCAAGATTTTTCCGTATATTTGGGAGGTTGTGGTTTTGTTGTTGGTTTCATTGTTTTTTATTAGATAAAAAGGGGATAACATGTAAGTGTTTATTTAAAAGTTCTTAATTAAACATCATACAATCAAATTCCAGCAAACAGGCTGTTTACTCATTCTTTTTCTACTTATTTTCCCTTGCTACTGGCTTCTAAAATACTTTATACCTTCTGCATCAGATAACTACCTTATACTTACAGAATTTTAGGGTGGAAAGGGAACTTAAGTGATTATCTGGTCCAATATTTCCCAAATGTCAGTCTGTGGAAAATTTTTTTACCAATCCACAAAACTTTTAACAAAACAGCACTTTTACTTAGCATTTCAGTTTACAAAATGCTTTATGTAAACCTATTCATTTGATTCTCATAACAGCCTGGAGAAAGAAGTATTATGTTGATAATTGCTTTACAGAAGAGGAAATAAAGCCCAGAAAGGAAATGTGACTTGCCCAAGGTCACATAAAGCTGCTTAATCAAGACTTAAACCTAAGTCTTTTGAGTTCAAAATCAATACTCTTTCAACTATTTTGCAGTACCTCCCCATCACCTTCACACAGTACCTGGAACTTAATTCATACCTACTGGTTAATTTTTTCACTTCTTTCCTAATGCCTACATAACTGTACTTATTTGACAAATGTTTGTTGGACTGGACTGAAACTATATCAGGGCTACTTAATAGGTCCTTACTTTTAAAAATCAAACTTTATAAATTTAAAAAAAAAAACTGATTCTCTTTCTCTAACTTTTAATAATACATTCTTTCTCCCGGGTGACCCACTTTATAAGGTCATCCCACTAAGGCTGGAGGGGGAAGGGAATGCTGTCCACACAATTTCAGTATTTCACTAGTTCAAAGTTTGATTTGGGTTGAGAAACATGTTGAACTGGTCCAAGTATTTCATTATATAGGAAAAAACTGCTTACTACTTTTCTTCACAAAGAATATTATAAAGTCTCTCTATAGGACCAACCCATTTAAGGGTTTAACAGTAAATTTAAGAGTCAGAAGACCTGGATTAGAATTGACTGCCACCTGACATGATTTTGGCAAGTCACTTCACCATTCTAGCCCTCAGCTTTTTCATCTTTATAAAGAAAAAACTGGACTCCGTGTTCTCTAAAATCCTTCATCTCTAATATGCTATTAAACTGAGAGGCTATAATCTATTTAAGAAAAAAAAAAAAGACAGCCACAAATCTGAGGAATTCAAAATTGGAAGAAACTGTAGAGAATGTTTAGTTTAACTCTCATTTCACAAAATGTAAAAACTGAGTCTTAGGGAGAAGTGAATTCTGTCCAACATAAGTAGCAGATATATGATCTGAATTCAGGTCTTGTGACGCTAAATCCAACATGCTTTCTATAATGCCTCACTAACAGAGAGTGAGCTCCTAATTTGGTTTGCACAATCTAAATGTTATAATAAAATTTCATGTGCCTAGGTTGTTGACTACTTGGTTTATGAAGTAAACAATCTTTAACCCTGCATGGGTTCTTAAAGAAAACTTCTTTAGTATGATTGTGAAAAAACAATTACTATGAAAACCTGTTGCTTTGTCCAACAAAAGAAGTCTGAAGACTCCAATTTTACATTACTGAACAAGGTTCAAAATGGTTGTTTCAATTTTCTAAACAGAAAAATTAGACTCCTACTTCTTTTTCTTTTTTTGGAGGGGGGGAAGGCAGGGCAACTGGGGTTAAGTGACTTGTCCAAGGTCACATGGCTTATAAGCAGTAAATGTTAAGTGGCTGAGGCTGCATTTGAATTCAAGTCCTCCTGACTTCAGGGTCAATGCTCTATTCACTGCATCACCTAGCCGCCCCAGAAATTAGACTTCTAAAAGAAAGAAAACAACTTCAAGGAATTACAAGTGAGGAAGCAACATAATGGAGCAAAATTTAGAAGAAATGAATTCTACTCTTGACCTTGATAATTTACAGTGGTGTGACCAAGGCAAAGTTACTTCTCATTTCTGAGACACTATCATTTATTAAGTGAGGTGGTTAAGAAATAAAATGGCAAATATTTCTCCTAAGCTCTAGAACTGTTTTATTAATGAGGTTTTCTACCAAAACCACCATCTACTTGTGACCAGTGACCAAAAATATGGATCACAACATGAGATTTAAACATTAAGTGGGATCTTATAGATCAGCTAAATTCAAAACCCTTATTTTAGAGAAGGGGAAAATAAGGATCCAAATATAACCAGAGGAAAGAAAAACTGAACCCCAGAGAGAGAAAAACTGCTAAGTCCAAAGTCATGCAGCTGAGTGGCTGTGGTAGGACTGAACCCATGACTTCTGATGCAATTCAGTGTTCTACATTCAGTCCATTAAATCTTAACTGCTTCTCAGTCAGGAGTATAAATGCTTATTGGTGAAGGGAAAGAGCATGCATGTATAAACCTTGCTACTTCTGTCCACAAACAGATTCTAACACAACCTGTGAAGTATTCAAGGGTCTTTTAATTCAATGCCCAGAAGGGGAAATTCTTAGCGTAAGTTCTGAAAACTGCCAATTTCGTGACCTTGGACAAATCATTTAACCTCTGTGAACTCTGGTTTCATCATCTATAAAATGAGAGTAATAGTTATACTACCTGACTCACAGAGTACTTCTGAGGAAAGTACTTAAGTGTGAGTTATTATTATGACTAATTCATCTGCAATTCCACCATGGACTTTTATTTTGGAAAAAACATACTAAAAACAAAGCAAAGGGGGGGGAAGGGTTGGGAGGAGAATAGGGAAGAAAGTATATAAATATTATGCCTGATAGATAGGGCATGAAGGCACATACCACATTCGTGAACAATGTGAGCACTGAAAGAGAAGTTCATTACGCCTAACCATGTTTTAATTGGTTAGATGATAGAATAATCACTAGAATCAAACCATACAAGAAGGAAATCATGGTCAGTTTCTCTCAATCCCCTTCATACATGCTAATTACTTGGCCCTCCTAAAGAAAATGCCAGGCTATAGATAAGAAGAAATAAAGTATAAATGCAACCTGATTAAAGATGGCAGTTAGCCATCTGTAGCCTCTTTTCTCCAAAAATGGATTATTCACTCTTGCTAGGCTCTCCATGGCTCCTTAATAACTTAAAATAAACCGAACTGCATGGAGTTAATGTTTTAAACTATAAGCTTCCAAGACAAAAGGGACTATCATTTACCTAAACTTATAGCTTACTCAGTGTCAGAAAGCTCTACATATAAGCAGGGGCTTAATGCTTCCTGCATTGGGTAGAACTAAGTAGCTCAGGCTAGGTAGAGAAATGACCGATTTTTCTACTATGAATGAATGAAAAGGCATTGAAAGGCAATGAAAAACTAATATATAAACACAAAGATATATATGCTTGTATATATGTGTATGTTTATATTTTCATTCTCCCCCCTACATATTCTTTCTCTCTCATATACAGAGACATATATATATATGTATATGTATGTGTATGACTATGTGAATATGTATATGTATATAGCATCAACAGAGAAACTACCAAAGAATTGGATATAGCAAGAAAATTGTGACAAATTCAGAGAAAAATTTTCTTCTCACAGAACCTCAAAGTTGAAAAAAGACTGGTTTAAATCCTAACTGAAGTATGACTCATTCAACAAGTGATTATTGGGCCTCTTACTTTAACACCTACAAAGAACTCTCTAATGTCAAGTAATTTTATTTTTTGAAAGTTCAGATTCTTATTCAGACATATCAGATAGCTTCTGAGATCATTTTCAAACATAAGACTCTTTTAGAAAGCTCTTTCTTGCATATAGGTGAAATTTGCATGCCTGTAAATCTACCAACGTTCTTCCTGTTTCCTGAAAACAAGCAAAATAAATCTAGCTGCTCTGCTCTTCCACACAAAAGTCCACGAAAAAACTATCATGTTCCTCCAAAGTCTTCTCTAATGCTAAACAACCCAAATTTCTCCAACTTATCCTCTTAAGTTAATACTTTGAAGTAATGGACATCTATTCTAATTTCTCAAAATACCCAGAAAGTGGCATCCAGAACTAAACACATTACTCCAGAGATAGAGGCAGAGAATATGCAAGGAAAGATTATTAACACCACACCAGTAACAAATTTTTAGCACAACCAATAAGGGATTCAAGAGTCTTTTCATTCAAAGGCCAGAGTGGGACAAATGCAAGCTATTTAATCTTAAACAAATCACTTAGCCTCTTTAATCTTCAGTTTCCTTATTTGTAAAATGAGAATTCTTATACTGTCTACCACACAATCACCAATACATCCCTACTCCCACCTCCTAATTCTGCATACCAGACTTTCTACAAAAGCAGCTGAAAATTCCAATTTTTTTTACTGCCAACATCACAATGATGACTCAGTTTACAATTTATGTTAAAACACCCAGTTCTTTTTCATACCAACTGCTATTTAGCGACTTATCTTACTATAAGACTTTTACTTCAAGCAATATTAAATAATCTGCACCCAGTAGAGAGATATAAAAAGGCCTTCTAGAAATAGTGTCTGCAATATTCTATTATCAATTGTTGCAAATACTAGAAGACAGAATAATGTGATAAATTTTGTCTCCAAGATCCCTATAGACTAGGTTGAACTTCCATCCATAGGGTTCTTACCCAAAGTGTTGTAAACCTACCAGGTATCAATTCAAGTCAAGTTCACTTCATCAACTTCTCCATAAACCTTTGGAAATCTACACTATTGTATAATGGATAAACTCTATTCTAATTCAAACTACAGATATCACCCTGGCTTCTCTGAATGTCTGGCTTATAAATGTCCCATGCTTTGAAGGGTGTCAATAAATCATCATCTATGATTTTACCTTAATGCTCTTGCATTTTACTTTTGCAATCACTTCAAGCCCCAGCAAAGGTAACAATTTATCTATAAAACTTCTCCTAATGCCTCCTATATCACTTTGATTTCTCCTTTGTCTGATTCTACATTCTAGCAGTGTTTGTTATGTCCATGTTATTCTATCTCACCCACCCCACTCTAGTGAGTCAAAATCTACCTCTTTCTATCTTCTCATCATTCAACCTCATTCTTCTCTTGTGAGCTTATTATATGACTACAATATCATCACTCTTAGTATTTTCAATAAGTGACCATCTAACCAATACTCAAAAGATTTTCAGTGCAAGTAGTCCATCTCACTCTTGAACAGCTCTGCTTGTTGGGAAGTCTTTCCTTATATTAAGCCAAAGTATGTACTAGTACAAAAACTAATAAAGTTCTAGCAATCTCTGTTTACTCTTTCCCTTACTATTATCAAGTCTGTGATAAGAGGACAAGTAAGAGGTGGAAGGAGAGAAATCAAGCCAACAGGAAACCAACCTATGGAAAAGTCAGGGGTAGAAAAAAAAAGGTTTCAGGTCCTTTTATTACTAATAGCCGAAAGAAATTATGCCAAGGATGAGAGGTTCCTGAATAAAAGACAGGAAAACTGAAGGAAAACTCCTGGATCTTCCTCCTAACTCCCCCCAACTCCATCACTTTAAATTCTTCAAGTTGGTTTGGAGGTTCTAAAAGCCCTGCCAAAGAACAGAGGCACCTCTGGAGAAATTCAAATTCCACAACAAGCAAATCACAAAGGACACAAAAAAGCAACCAAAGAGAACTGGGGGACCTCTTGTGGACAACTTTTATAAATGTCAAAGAAAGGATTTTTTTCATTCCCGAAAATTATCAGGAGAAATGGTTCTAGACCAACAGATCCAACTAAGTTTTTCTTAATAACCTGTACCCTCACTAAAATACTGTCCTAAAGTTCTCTCCATTTCAAAGAACTCTCTTGTAGGTTCTTATATTGCAGAAAGAACACTGGTCATCAAATCAGAAGACTTAAGAATGAGTTCCAGCTCTAATGAGTTACTGCTGGGTAACTGTCACAAAGTCATCTGAACATTGCTATGCCTCAATTTCCCCAGCTTCAAAATGACTATATACCTACATTACCTCCCCAAGAGTTGTTGAACATGTTTTATACACATTTAAGTGCCACAAAAGTCTGAATACAAAGGTTAAATCATCCTAAAAGTAGGAATGTTGAATCACTTTAGTAAACCAGCATCTTTGGAAGGAATCTTTAAGCCTACAATTAAACAAAATTATGTTCTACATCACACTGTGTGGGGGGGAGGAACGGGGGGCAGGGAAAGGAGGACAACACGACCCTATACCTAATACAGATAGGATAAGTTTTACAGACACTTAAATATCAGCTATCTACAAAGGGACAGACTACAGCACAGAAGGGAAATCATTTGACAAACACTATTATTTGATAAATGAGAAAACTGAGGCCCAGAAAGGAGAAGTGACTTGCCAAAAGTCAGAGTTTTAATGGCAGATCAGTTCAAACTCTGGTCTCCTTACTCCCAATCTAGACCTTTCTACCATAATACTCTCTTCATATTAAGTAAGACCTTTAAAAAGGTCTCTGAAAGGCAAATTAAAAGGAAACAACTCCATGTTTTTAGCAAAGCCATCATGGCCTGAACTTTAAGAAAGCTCTATACTAAGATTTTACAGAAAGCAATTAAACACAGTTCCACTGCCATGCCATTTAATTAATACTGTACTCAGACAGAAATTATTAGCTTCCAAGTAACCTCAGATGGCAACTGATGTCTCTGAATTCAATGAATGAATCCCATAACAAAAATACAAAGTCATTCCTTTGACTTAACAATGTTCAATTTTTTTCTAGCAGTCAGGTCTCTCAGTTTCCCAAAGCTAATGAAAATTGTGACACTGCAGATACATTTTTAAATGGCTAATGTTCATGATGAACTGTAATGCTAATAGAAAAAAAATCTAGTCATTTAACACAAGTTTTAAAAGTGATTCTAAAGATAATGATAGCAATAAATGTACATATACAGAGATGAATCTAAATTGTCAACCATGGTGATGCCAAAATTTTTAAATATGACTCACAAAATGCAACTGATTTATATTTACTGACTGGAGTAAAGCTCATTTTAAGATTCCAAATTTCAAAAATTTTCACTTAACTTTATATATATGGCCCAAGACTCATAACTAAAAATATTAAATGTTTACTATAACTGGTGAAATCAGTCTCTGTTGCCCTCATTATCTTCTTGAAACTGAATGAGAAACTGACCAATATTTCATACTGTATTGGGATTTCAGGTAGAGAAATATGCAAAAAGATATGACACATCTAACAGATGGAAAAACAACAAGGAGTTCCCCATGTTGGTCCAAATAAACCCAACTGCCTATGCTGTAATGACAGGAAATAACCAGTTGGTCAAAGGTCTGACAAAGAGCAATACTGCAAAACAAGATTCTAGGAACAAGAGTGGGGACAGAGAATGAAGTTAGAAGCAAAAATTTACAAGATAAAAAAGCCTTCAAATCAAAAAGCACCGTGTGATCCTTGTGTACATTCCTGCCACTAACCCAGGTCAAAAATTCTCCACAAATCAGAAACAAGTCTTCACGAATTCTTGTGACAAAGCACCAATACCTGGTGGCCAATCTGTTAACATTTACACTCAGCTAACTCTATGCTGAGCAAGGATGATTCTTGAACAAGAGACACATTTCATTACTATTCAAAGATATTCCAATTTGACTGGTATAACCTTTGAAATCCCAGGTTCATCTCCATGGATAAGAATTTGAAAGGGTAGAGAGGAAAGGACTGGAGAAGAAAGGTAGCGAAGGGAACAACCTATCACAGGCCTACACAACATTCAGCCTACACACCACCTGCAGCCTGCAAAAGGATTTCAGGTGGCCCACAAAAAATGTAGAGCATGTAAAACAGGCCTACACAACATACCACCCCACAGGCTACTTGCAGCCCACCAAAGTATTTCAGGTGGCCTGGAAAAAAATGGAGAGGACGTAAAACAGACCTGTACACTATAGCAAGGGCTGTATGTTGTGTAAACCTGGCCAATCACATAACTTCAAGGTTAACAATTCCCAATCTCTCTTGTGCTGAGTCACTTTTGGATGGCCCCCAATATCCAACACATGGTAGGCTCTCAGACACTAGGAAGGTATGAAGCATAATCTCTGCAGATAAACTCAGAACAAACAGTACATGGAGTATCAGAAATCTCCAAGAGGAAATATGTAATATGTGCAAAAAAAAATTTTTTTAGAAATAAATACCAATTCACCCCCAAAGTGGGATCTTTAAGATTAAAAAAAAAATAAACATACACGAGTATAACTGTACATACATAGATAGAATCAGATAACAAATGGATCTAAGCTACAGCTGAGAAGATAACAGGCCTTGTTTAAGAAATCACCAAAACATATAATAGCAATTTGTTACATTTTACTAGACCATAAAATCTACCATCCTAATCAAAGTCAGGATGTATTTGTTTAAATGACTACCAACTATGTATTGCAATTTTAAATAAAGCAAGACAGGGTCCTCAAATGCTATTAAAGCTATAGTAGTCATGATCGAATTCTAAAAATAAGCACAGGGTTCTTCATACATTAAACATTCTATACATTTCTACACTGAACTTTTTACCAAATATGCAAGAATACACATTTGGTTATTTTTAATGTTACAAACACAAGACAAAAGAGAACAGTTATATGCTCAAACCTATATGACACAGCCAACATAACATCTGAGACAGAAGTCTTATGTAAACAAAATTAAAAGGGAAAGAAAAAGCTTTATATACCTCCATCTTTCTTCTCCAATTCATCCCTAATTAGAGGGGAAGTAAGTATCACCTTCAGCGTTAACGTGGGCTCTTTTGTATTTCGGATAATAATAGATGCCTCTTTTATACACTGCTCCACTTCATATCTCTCTTCTGTAAGTTTCTGAAAGTCACCAAATAAGATCTTTAAAATGTCCAATTAATTAAAATTACAAATCACATAAAAAAGGAACGTTTGTACTGTATGTAAAAGGATCTCAAACTGCAACAATGAACTAACAATGTTATTGTGTTTAAGTGAGGAAGCCCTCCAAATGTTTGAACATCGATGGACACCTAGTTTCTCGGGTTTTCTTCTAAATTACTTGGTACCAAATAAAAACAAATACTCTTTTTTTGTGGTTAGAGGCAGCTGGTGATGCAGTGGATAAGAGTGCTGGTCTTGAAGTTGGGAAAACCTGAGTTCAAATCTACTTTCAGACACATACAAGCTGTGTGACCCTGATCAAGTCAATTTAACCAACTTGTCTCAGTTTCCTCAATAGTAAAAGGAAAATAGTATTTAGCACCCAATTTGCCAGGATGTTGTGAGGATCAAATGAAATAGTATTTGTAAAAGCGGTTAGAAATATGGCACATGGTATGCTCTATATAAATGCGTATTCCTTTCTTCCTCCCTCTCCCCTCCTTTCTTTCACCCCACTTTAGTCGTCAAAATTCCTAATTAAAGTACCCAAGAATTAATGACCAGAAAACGTCAGCACTGTAACAAAGAATGTCAAGAGATGGCGGTAATCTTGGAGATGCAGACCAACTCTCCATTTTACAGCTGAGTAAACTGGTGTCCAAAGGGGTAAAATTGACTTAACCATTGTGCTACAATGAGTCAGTAGCAGAAGCAGGATTAGAACCCAGGGCTTCGGACTTCCAATCCTTTCCCCTGTGCCACTGATAGCCAAACTTCATGAAACCTTGCTATAATATGGTTCCTGACTGCCAGGGATACAAACTGAATGGCTGGCAAAGATGGTGCTTTGAAGGAAACAATTATCAATGTTAAAAGCAGGATATTCATACTTTTTTTTTAAACTAAATAGAACGTACTATTTAAAAAACAGCCCACAATTTTATAACTGGCACTTATAAAGAACTTTACAAAAGTGTTTCACGTGCATTGTCTCATTTGCTCCTTTCATCAATGCTGTAAGGAAGGCAATGAAAATCTATCTCCAGTTTAAATTAAAGATGATAAAATGAGCCAAAAGAGGCAAAGTGAATTATCGAAGGTTACACAGAGAGTAACATCATCAAAACTAGAACCCTAAAGATTATTATTCAAGCTTAGTGTTCTTTCCACCACTGCAAGGCTCTACACCTAAAGAAGGAACTCTCCACTTCTAACTACTGGAGATATATTATTGAAAAGTAAACTGCATGGGAGCACCCTAAGCCAGATCCTCTCAAACATTTAACTACTAATTTTTAAGTCCTCATAAAAACAATTATGCAGGGTTTGGTTTGGTTTTTAAAGAAAAGCATATGAACATGAATAAGAACAGGGAGCCACAGTGATCTGTTTTTAGTGGATGAATACAAGCCTGCAACTGTGCCCTGTCTGAAGCTCAGAGACTGGTGAGACTCAAGATTACAGGACAAGGCATTTGACATTCACAGGGAAACATGATTATGTTCTATGTTATCAGTATAATAACATAATTTAAGTGTCTGGCACAGTATAACAATCACCTTCCAATTATTACAATGCATTACAACTATAAAGACATGCTTATGACATTTAGTACTTCTTGCACACCCACACAAAAAAAGCACTGGACTAAAAGTCAGGGTGCAAGTCCTGGTTTTCATTTAACTCATTATCTGGAACTGGAAAAGTCACTTTACTTTCTTGGATCTCAATTTCCTCGTTTCCCAATGACGGGAGGGAACTGGATCTCTAAGGTCTCTCCAGGCCCAATATCTATAATAATATTTCTATCTATGAGGTATCTTTGCTCTAGTGAAAGAACACTGAAAGCATCTGACAAAAAGGTCAAAGATTCTGACCTAAAAATCTTTTATGAGATAGTCCCACAAAGTAAGGTACACTACATGCCCATGCATGAGACAGGAAAACCAAGTTATATGAATGTAGAGTCCCACAGTAATTAGAGGGACCAGAGCTAGGATAAAATAATTTCAATGATCATCTAGCCCTCATTTGATAGATGAGTAAACCAAAGCTCAGATGCAGAAAATGAGTTATCATACAGGGAGTTAGCATTAGAACCAGTATTAAAATGCAGGTGTCCCCATTCAAAGTCTAATACTATTACATTACACTATACTAATATGCTGAACCTGGAATGAGGTAGCCAATCAAAATTAAATTATAAAAACTACTTAGCTATGCAAACTGGAACAAATAATTTCACTTGACAAAACCACACATCACTGATAAAATAACTATAACATTTACAAAATCTATTTCAAAGAATTGGTGAGAAGAAAACACTTGGCAAATCCTCAAGTGCAACAGAAATGTGAGTTGTTATAATTACACTACCATTCCATATTTCTTAATTCCTGACGCAATGTTTAAAATTAACAAAAGCATTATCCTTATATCATACTCCCAAATGTTCAGAATATTAACTCAGAGAAACTATAAAATTTTTGATCATCTTGGAAAAAATTTTGTAATCACAACAGTAAGGGAAGAAAATGAGCTTGATATTTTATATATATGAAAATAAGAATTGATAGGGGCGGCAAGATGGCACAGTGAGTAGAGCACTGGCCCTGGAGTCAAGAGGACCTGGGTTCAAATCCAGCCTTAGACACTTAACACAAACTAGCCATGTGACCTTGGGCAAGTCACTTAACCCCAACTGCCCTCCAAAAAAGAAAATAAGAATTGAAACAAAATAGGAGTTTACCATCAGTTAATTAAAATCCATCATTTCCTCAATATTCTAGTGAATCAAAGTTTTATTATACTCCTTAGTTTCTACCAATCCATGGATTTTTTTGGCTCTGAACAAATGATCAAAAAATTTTATATACATCCAGACTTGCATTTTTATTATGGATGAGTCTGGTAAAATTACTTTATAGTACAAGAAGACACAAGAAGAATGAGGCAAAGCAATGAAGGATACCTAATAAGGTCCTTAAAAAAGTCAAAACCCCAATATGAACACAAAGAGATAAGTCAAAGAACAACATGAATATGAGCACTGACAGCCAAACTGAGTCAGGGATATCAAAGCTCTGAAAGGCAGCTCTGTAGTAGGAATATCAATTTAGGCAGAGGACTGGGGAAGGAAAGAGAGGAGGGGAGGTAGCACCTGAATCAAAGCAGATCTGACAAGCAGAGTAACTTGTATAGTTTAGGTAGGTGATAAGGATTTAATTGGCTAAGTAAGTGAGAAGAAGAGAGATGTGAGAGATATTTTGAAGGCAGAAACAATAAGACACAGCAACTGGCTGGATATGGAAAATAAGGGAGAGGAATGAGTTGAAGATGACACTCATATTTAAATACCTAGGTGACTCAAAGGCTGGTATCCCCATCAGAAACAGCAAAGTTCAGAAACAGTTTGGCTTAGGGAAAAAAATGAGACCTATTTGGACATGTTGAGTTTCAGAGGACTATGGGACATCCAGCTAAGATATGACCAAAAGGACTTTTAGTTGGAGAAGTAGAACTAGACCTCAAAAGATAGGTGAAGTCATAAAACTAATAATAATTCTAAAAAGAGGAGGGAAGACCCAGGACAGAGCCCTTGGTTAGGGATAGAATATGGATGACAATAGTATAAAAGATATAGAAAAGGAACTGGCTGATAAAAGAACCAGGAGGGAGCAGAATAAGCAAACACAGTAATAACAGAGTAATCAGGAGGAATTGTTCGTCAAAAGAGTCAAATGATGCACCTAGGTCAAAAAAGGATGAGAAGTGAGAAATGGCTGCTGGATTTAGTGATACAGAGATCTCTCCTGCCATAAGGGAAAGCAGTTTCAGTTTAGCGGTGCACTGCAAGTCAAGATGAGAAGTGAAGGTAACATGGATAGAAAACTTCTAGGATTTTGGCAACAAAAGGGAGCTATATAATACAATAGCTTAATAGCTTGATGGGATAGCAGGGTCAAATCAAGATTTTTGTAAAGACAGGAAAAATCTCTGGCTGTATGTAGATAGCAGGGGAGGAGCCAAGAAATAGGAGAAAAAATTATAAAGAGAAGCTCAAAGGAGGAAACTCCCAGGAGATGGCATAAGAGATCAAGAGTGTAGTGGTTAACCTGGGAAAGGAATCTCCCTTTTCCTCCAAGATTGTAGACCAAAGGAGGAGAGAATGGTGGATGATGTTGAAAGTTATAGGATCAGAGAAGAAGATTAAAATACATGACCTCAAAATTTTTCAATCAAGCATGAAGCAAGGTCCTCTGCTGAGAGGTAAGGATTAAGTATAATTAATATAGGGGGCTTGAGGAGAGAAGAGAAGGTCTAGAACAAAACTGCAAGTCAATCAAGAAAGAATATGGCTTATAATGAGAGAGCAGCTAAGATTAGATAAATTTGTATGTAGTGGGTCCAGTCACCAATGTTCCTTGACTTCTTCCAGCAGTATTTAGAAGCCTGAGAGTAAGAGAGAAAGAGGATGGTACGAATAATAAAGGCTTTGCATTTCTCAAAGCACTTTCCTCAAAACAATGCTATGATGAGATAACAGAAGACATACCTAGCAGGGTGAAATATTCTCCTAATGTCACGTAGCAATAAATACAAAGCTGGGACTGAAACTCACATCTCCTAATGCCAAGCTCAGTAATGCCAGCCAATTACATTGTTGCCTATTCCCTCCCCTAGACACATCAGAGAAAAGGAGGAACAGTAAAAAGAAAATTTTAATTTTGTTTTCTTCTGGTTTAGATCTGTGATTTCATCAATGTAAAGAACTCCTGATAGAGAAATTCCTTACAATGATGCAGGCTAGCAATTTGCCTATAACTCAGAATCTTAGATTTTGAGAGAAAATCATATTCACATAAATTTTAGCTATGTTCATTCTTATAAAAGGGATTCTTTAGAATAGGATTTATAGGCAGAACAGACCTTTAAAGATTACCTAGTCCAATCTCATTTCAGAGACAAAAAAATTGAGGCCCACAAAATTTAAGTCTTAGCTTGCCTAATGTCATGCTGATAGAAAGTGACAGCCAGGATTCAAACCAAGGTCCTAAGACACCAAAGCTAGAACTCTTTCCTTTGTCCATTCTGACTCTTGAAAAGAGAAGAAACAATTTTCTGGTTTATGATTTTGGGGGTGTTATTTCCCATCTGTAAGAGTAAAAAGATAATTGAAGAGATGACTACTATAACCAAATTTGAAATCATGAGCATCTGATACATAAAAGAATAAGACTAAAGGATGCCATGCTCATAAACTTAAGTAAATCAGAAATGGAAGGAGTTTTAGCAAACACCTAACCTAACTTGCCTGTTGACCTGATCATTTAACAAGGGCCTAAAAGAATTACTATTACTCCAAAGTTTCCAAAAATGGAAACTTTTAAAAACCTAACATTACCTTGATGGAGCTGTCATTAAATTAATGCATTAATTCTTTAAACGGAGCTCAAAGCATGCTTTTTATTAATCTTATCATTTTACAAAACAGGAAAATATTCAGTAAAACAAAGATAAGTCTGCTGACCTCAAAGATTGAGGAAAGGATTTTAGAATGTCTAAGGACTTTAGAAATGTGCATTATCACTTAAGAGAAGTAGCATGGTGAAAGGCACTAGAGTCAGTTCCTCGTAGCTCTAAAAGTAAGATTTCATAAAACTTACATTCAAATCCCAACTCTAATACTTACTGGCTGTGTGACCATGGACAAGTTACCTCCCCTCTTTACACCTCCATTTCTTCGTTAATAAAATGGAGAGGATATTGTGATCCCCACCTCACATGGCTGTTGTAAGGAAAGTGCTCAGTGAACCTTAAAGTGCTAATGAGTTATTATCCAGGAACATCTCCAGCCTTCTAGGCTTTCCAAAGGTTAAATGACAATTTCAGGTGGACTCAAACAAAGAAACAAGGATAAAAAGCTAAGCTATATTGTCCCTCAAGGAACTTAAAATGTATTTCAGTTTACTATGAATCAACCCAACAGTCGTTCTGTCTTTATTATAGAGTCCACAGTTCTATGAAGTTCACTCCAAAAGAACTACTTTAAGGAAATGTGGGTTTGTTGTTGCTAATTTAGTAGAAATCTTAATGTAAGTAAACATTTTCTCCACTTTCATCACCACAAGTTTCCTTTATGTCACATGTCGTATCCACAGATCTATACTTAAAATATTTTTCTCTGTAGTCTGACTTTTGACCTCATCATTCACTCCAAAGCTACCAATGACTTCTTAAATGCCAAATCAAATAATCTTTTTTCATTCCTCATCCTTCTTGACCTCTCCACTGATACTGTCAATTATCTTCTTTTCCTTGATTTTCCCTTCCCTTCAGATTTTCACAACACTTCTCTCCTGATTGTACTAATTATCTGACTGCTCCTTCCCAAGTCTTTACTGCATCTTCAGCTACGTTATATGGCTATCCTTGGGTGTCCCCCCACAGGGTGGGTCCTGGGCCCTTTTTTCTTCTCCCTCTATACTATTTCACTTGAAAAGTTATCTGCTTTTATGGTTTCAACTATCACCTCTATTCAGGTCATCCTCAGAGGTGACTAGCCTACTATCCCTTTCTCTTAATCCACTTTTGCATCTCCAACTTCCTACTAGAGGTCTTGAATTGGATGTCGAAAAGAAATATTACACTCGACATATCCAAAACGGAACATATTATCTTCCCCAAAAAGTCCTCCTCTCTTCCTAATTTCCCCATTGCTGCTGAGGCCACCACCATTCTCCAATAACCCAGGCTCACCCCCAAGGTGTCATTCTCAACTCCCCACTCTCTCAACCCACCCTGAACCCAATCTGTTGCCAAGTCCTATCAGTTCAACCTTCAAAGGATTCCTCCTGTATACCCTCTTCTTTCCTCTAACACTGCCACCACTTGGGTGCAGGTCCTAATCACTTAACACATGGACTACTGCCAAAACCTTTTAGTTGATCCCCCTATCCTCCAGTCTATCCTCACTAAGCTAAAGTGATCTTCCTAAAGCACTAGCCTGACCATATAATCCTTCTATTCAATAAACTTCTGTGGCTCCCTATTACCACTAGATCAAATAAATCCTCTGACTTTTAAAGCTCTTCATAACCTAGCCTCCACCTACTTGTCCAGCTTCTTACACTTTATTTCCCTTCACATACTGAACCCAGACACTGCTCTCCTTACCATTCCTTCAACTAGACAATGTGTCTCCTGATTTGGCATTTTTACTGGTTGTCCCTCATACCTATCATGTTCTCACTATCTATCTACATCTTCTGCCTGTCATGGCTCCCTTCAGGTCTCAGCTAAAATCCCATCTCTGTTAAAAAGCTCCTTCTGGTCCTCCTTAATGATCATGACTTCCCTCCAAAATTACCTCCAATATATCTTGCATACAATGCATCCTAAAAATCTTAGTGTAGTTTTAAGCTATTTAATTTTATTTAATCAATGGGTTTAAACAATTAAAGTTTAAAATTGCACAAAGAGTGTTGAAACATCCTGTATAACTTATTTATACATAGTTATTTGCATGCTATCTCCCTCATTAGACTGTGAGCTGCATGAGAACAGGAAATAAAGGGGTTTTTTTTGTCTTTCTTTCTATCCCCAGAGCTCAGCAAAATAACTGGCACATAGTAGATGCATAACAAATGATTTTTGACTTGAATGGACAGTTACTACTTTTGCCTATGTAAAAGCTGCCTTGGAAGGGTAATTTTACAACAGAACTCACCTGAATTTGAATAGGAAGATTGTCTTTGACAGTATGTAATAGAGTTTCTGTGGGTTTATCTTTGCACATCAGAACCAGCTCAAGATCCATATCATCTTTTATCAGCAAGCCTTTTGCAACTAGGCCAATTCTCATTACACCACAGAGTGTCCGGCCACCTTGATCCCTTCAAAAGAAAATGTTGAATGGTTATCTATACACATGTACACCAGGCTATTCCATAGTCTAAAAGTACAACTAAGGAGTAGAAAAGTAGGTGCACAGGAGAATAAAATTCCAAAAAGTCTGCTTTCTGATGAGGACAACAGAAAAGAAAGAAAAATATTTTACCTATTTTATGG
The DNA here is from genome assembly GCA_011680675.1 of Gymnobelideus leadbeateri. Taxonomy (NCBI): domain Eukaryota; kingdom Metazoa; phylum Chordata; class Mammalia; order Diprotodontia; family Petauridae; genus Gymnobelideus; species Gymnobelideus leadbeateri. The sequence goes on from WOXC01003750.1 coordinate 143,987, forward strand.
AAGGAAAATAAGGCCCCAAGGTAAACAAGTAACTCAAGATACAGGACTCTAAAAGTGGAATATCAATATAAACTAAGTGTTTACTGCAGAGCACTTATACCAAATGATACTGGATACGTTTTTTAATCACTCTGGGCCTCAGTTTCCTCACCTGAAAAATGAATCAATCGTTAATTCCTAAGGACCCTTCCAGGCCTTTTCTATTCTGAAATTATGTAAATCAGTACCCCTGGAAATCATCACAACCTCAGGATATTTTAGAACTCTAAGAATCTCATTCTACAGCATAACTCCCTTGAGGAAAGAAAGAATTGATATTTTCATCATTAAATTATACTCAAAATGTTAGGTTGCCTCGCTGTTAAAATTTGCATTTTTAAAAGACAATTAAAAGAGTCTGTAGGACTAAGGATCAAAAGACCTGCATTCTAGTTCTGTCACTGGCTCACACGACGGTCTGGGGCAAATCATTTTAACTCCCTGAGTCTGGTTTCTCAAATGTCCAATGGAAAGGTTGAAGGAAACAATCTCTAAGTTCTCTTTGTTCTAAATTCTATGATCCTATGAGTTGTCACACAAGGTTATACACTGTTAGTAAAAGACAGGACTCAAAACCACAATGAAGTACCGCACTGCTTTCATTTTTCACTTTCACTATTTCACCTTTTCAGCTATAAAAGTAGTTCTAAGAGTGCTTTGAACTACTAAACAGATAATACAGTGGGAATATTAAATAGGGGGGAAAAGCTAACTGGGAAAACAAGACATAAATCAAGCCTCAGTTTCCAATCTATAAAAAAAGGAAAATACTTGTATTGCATATCTATTGTGAAAAATTATTTTAACAGTGCTATAGGAATATGAACATCATTCACATCTGAAACACATATAAATCAGTGTAAAGAAGGGATATAATAAAGTGCCCACATGACACAAACATCAATAGCCACAAGAGTTTAAAAGAAGAATTATCATCAATGTGGGTAAAAACTATGGAGGAAGTTCTCTTAAAGGAGGGGAGACGACTCATTTAAATGAAAAAAAAGTATTCCAAGAGGGACAATAACAAAAAACAGGAATACAGGCCAACCAAGCCGGGGCAGACAATGGCAAGCAGAAGCAGTAATGTACAAACCATCAGATTTCAAGTCAAGGAATGTGGGTTGTGAATCCCTGCTCTGCTGCTTACTTTATGATCTTAGCCAAGTCATTTCCCTTCTCTATACCTCAATTTCCTCTTCTACAAAGAGGACTCTTGATTATCTCTTCCAACACTAAATACATGATCCTAGGAGATAAGAGGCTGAAAAATTAAGACTGGGAAGAGTGTAAAAGTAGTTGAACACTAAATTAAGAATGAAAATTTGATCCTATGTACAATGAAGGTGGAAGGGGGGAGAAGGGAGAGTGATTAAGGGTATTATCAAAGCTTCTAATATTACCCTGCCAGCAGAATGTAGGATAAATTAAAAGGACCATAATAAAAAATAAAAGGACCATTTGCAAGCCTCCTGTGAAATGTCAATGTTTCAAAGACTAACGACATTGGTAAGGGATAAATGTGAGAGGCAAAACGCATCATTTTAAAGAAAAGATCTGAAGAATTAGATATAGGTAACAGCAGGAAGAACTGAAGTTGATTCAAAGTTTCCCAACCTAGCTGACTACAAAATCCCTAATCAGAAAAGATCTGGGAATACTAAAGTGCTTTACTCATTAAAAACATACATATGACAACAATAAACTCTTAAACAATTAGTTTGTCTGCCAGAAGTATACAAAGGAAGATAATTCATGAGTCCTATGTTTATTCTTCCCTCCTGGGAATGTGAGCTACAAAAGCAGGTCTCTTCCCCAGCAATGAATGGTTATAAAAAATCTCTGAGAGAGAAGATTGAAGATGATGTTTAAATATTTAATTGATCTATAGTCACTCCTGGTTATCTAGCCAAAAAATGCAAAGGATGGCATGAATAATCCAAAACAGCAATTAATGGGGGAGGAAAGGGAATCATTTGGTTTATAACAAAACATTACACTCCTCCCCCACCATCCCCAACAAATTTACCTTCCTATTTTGATCAGATGGTAACATCAGTTTGCAAGTCATGCTAACTGAAAAAGAATCCCAGAATATCAGAGCTGAAAGAGATCTTACAGCACCAAACATCAGAACTAGGAGATCAAAGAATATAAAAATTTAAACTCCATAGCATGTTTGAATATAGAATGTTAAGAGTTAGAAACTGCTTTAAAGATTCAACTAAACATTTATTAATTACTTAATATGCACATAGCACTGTGTTAAGCATCAGAGGATATAAAAATAAAAGCTAAATTCCCTGTCCTGTTGAAATTCATACTCAAGTAGAGAAATATAACATATATACAGATAACAATACAAAATGAAGAATGAGAAATTCTTGAAAAGTATAAAAAGTTATTCAGGAATAAAGAAGAGGAAGATCATTTTTGATTGTGTAGCTCAAGAAAGGCTTTGCAGAAGAAATAGGTAGTCTCTGAAGGAATCTTATTCTACCTTGATATATGTGAAAACTGAGACCCAGAGACATTAACTCATGATTCACATACCTTGCTAGTTCCAGAGTAAATTCTAACAAATTCCAATTTGTGGCCCTTCCTAGATTACCATTTCTAATCTCCAGTAAGAATGGTAGGGGAGAAATGCCATCAGCTTGGATTCAAATATTCATGAGGATTACTCCACAGATTTCATGATCCATCTGTGGATTTGTGGTCAGTCAAGAATTGACTTTACTAACAGGTCCACCTCTGTTACAAAACCCAAGTTAATTCTGAGGCCCATAAACCTTTAAAAATCTTTAAAATACAGTGACCTCACCAAGTTAAACCATAGTGACCTGGAGAGTTTTTCCAGGGTCTGCCAGCTCTACATAAACATTTTCCAAGATAACACTAGTTAAGAAAACCAAGGCACTTACCTAAGCAGATTCTAAATTTGGAGGCAGAACTATTCAACATACACATAAACTCAGGGAAATAAAAAGAGGTTACTGAATGACCTCATTAAGACCTCACATAAGTCCCAAATTCACTAGTAGCATTTTTAAAAGCCATTATGTGTTTTATCTATATTAGAAGGGTACTAAAGTACTGCCAAGGGACTGAGAAACAAGACTAAGAACCCTTTCAGCTATAACATTATCCATTCTAAAATCCAATCTATATCTAACATTCTATATTGCGTATTTTGACCACTTACACTTTAAAGCCTAACAAATTAAAGCTATCCTAAAACGGAATGGTCTGCCTCCAGAGAGGGAGTTTCTCTATCACTGGAAATCTTCAAGCAAAGGCTAGACAATCACTTGTTAGGAACACTGGCAAAAGGAATTTATCATATGGAGTGGACAATAAGACTCCTGAAGTCCATCTACGTCTGTGATCCTAAGATAAGACATCAGCAAATATAGTGTATCTTCCCCAAGAATAAGACCATCAAGTAAAGAAATATTCTACTTCAGCAGAAAGGGATCTTAAGGCACAGAATGTTATTAACATAAAAGACAATAAAAATATTCTATTCTCAAATATGGAGTAGAATTTTAATTGGGCCAATGATTCTGAAAAGGTGGAATTATGCTAAGAATTAACTAAGAAATATTCACAAAGTAATACCCAGAAATCTCACTGCTAGAAAGTCAAAGACAAAAATTAAGATCTCACATACACAAAAATATTTATAGCAATATTTTTTCTGATATCAAAAAAACTATAAACCAACTGAGGAATGACTAAACAAACTGCAGTACAAGAAAATAATGAAATATTACTGCTCTTTTAGAAAAGATAGCAAGACATATACTTTCAGACTCAATTGAAGTGTTGCTTAGTTTTACTGAGCTATTTTTTTTTCTGTTTTTCCTTTCTTCCTGTTTTTTTGTTTGTTTTTGTTTAAATAAGGGAAAGCTGGCTGGGTAAGTTGGGGGAAAAGACATTCAGAAGCAAAGATAATGTAAATGAAAGAAACTGAAAAAAAAATGTAATTCTTTAAAAATCAGTTACTTCAAACTCTTTCACTTGACAAATGAAACCGCTGAGGTTCAGAGAGATGAAACCATTCAACTAAGGTCAAAAAGCATGGACTGGAACCCAGGTCTGCTGGCTCTGAGTTCTCAAGTTCCATTTCAGTGTGCTATCCATACTGAAATCACCTCTATTTAAAATTTATTTTCATGCAATGTTGACTCTTTATTGAGATTTTAAATGATTTATTATAGCATAGTACCCATCATCCTCTCCCCCAGAAATGCTACTAGTTATTTCAAACAAATGAAAGCAAAAAAATCTGATGATGCTAAGAGGATATCCTTAAAGAACAAAGAGATTGGGGCGGCTAGGTGGCTCGGTGAGTAGAGCACCGGCCTGGAGTCTGAAGGACCTGAGTTCGGATCTGACCTCAGACACTTATCACACACAAACAAAAACCTAGCCATGTGACCATGGGCAAATTACTTGACCCCAACTGCCATCCAAATAGGCAAAAAAAAAAAAAAAAAAGAACAAAGAGATTTTTCAGTGTTGTGTCCCACTTACTAATGGGACAGTGAAATGTATGTCACACAGATCTGTGGAGAGGGGAAGATTTTAGGACCAAACAAGAATTAGAGAGCATTATAAAATGCAAAATGGATAATTTTGATTACATTAAATTGAAAAGCTTCTGCACAAACAAAGCCAATGTAACCAAGATCAAGAGGGAGGTGGGAAATTGGGAAAGAATTTTTACAATTTGTGTCTCTGATAAAGGACTCATTTCTAAAATTTATAGAGAATTGAGCCAAATCTATATGAATACAAGTCATTCCCCAATTGAGAAATGGTCAAAGGATATGAATAGGAAGTTTTCAGAGAAAGAAATTAAAGATATCTATAAGCATATGAAGAAATGCTCTAAATCACTATTAATTAGAGAAATGCAAATCAAAACAACTCTGAGATACCACATCTCTCCAGTCAGATTGGCTAAGATGACAAAACAAGAAAGTGACAAATGCTGGAGAGGATGTGGACAAATTGGAACACTAATACATTGCTGGTGGAGTTGTGAACTTATCCAACCATTCTGGAGAGCAATCTGGAATTATGCCCAAAGGATTATAAATAATTTCATACCCTTTGACCCAGCCATACCACTTCTAGTGTTATATCCCAAAGAGATCATAGAAGTGGGAGGAAGACCCATATGTACAAAAATATTTTTAGCAGCCCTTTTTGTGGTTGCAAAGAATTGGAAACTAAAGGGGTGCCCATCAATTGGGGAATGGCTAAACAAGTTGTGGTATATGAATGTAATGGAATATTATTGTGCTATAAGAAACGAGGAGGTGACGGATTTCATAATTACCTGGAGAGACTTATACAAACTGATGCTGAGCAAGAAGAGTAGAATCAGAAGAAATTTGTATACAATCACAGACATACCATATCTGTGATGACCAACTATGACAGACTGGACTCTTTTCAGCAATGCAGTGATATAAGTTAATCCTGAATGACTCAAGAAAGTGAGAAATGCGCCATCCAGAGATATAACTAGAAAGAACTGAGCCTGAATCCTGATGGAAGCAAACTAAATGATCTTGTTCTTCTCATTGTTTGGTTTTACTTCTTCCTTACCATCTTTCATCCCACCTAGTACAATATGCCTTTGTAATTGGAATAATGCTTAATATGAATGCATTTGCAGACCCTATACTGTACTATATGCTGTCATGAGGGGAGGGGGGAGGGAAGTAAAGGAAATTTGAAAATCAAGGAACTATGGAATTGAATCTTGTTAACTGAAACTAAACTAATAAATTAATAAAAAAAAATTAGAAATGTATGTCACAAGACTGTCATTAAGGAATAAACTTTGTAAACCTTCAAAAAGTACAGAAATGAGAATAATTAAAGCAGTTTTAGGTCTTCTTTCTAGAATTCACAATTAATTTTTCCCCTGAATTCAAAGCATTCAAACCCGTCAGAAAATGAATAAATGCTAGTTGGCTGACCAATTTCCATACCCAGTTATATGTCCAGATATATCAAGAAACATATTGCACAATAGAGCATTATAAAGGTCAGTTCACTCACTTGGCAGAGTTTTCTCCAGCATCATCCTTTTTCACATCTACATCTCCCTCTGTTTTCCCAGATTTGCTCATTTCATCCATCCAATCTGAGACATGTTTAAGGGCACATTCAACAGTGGATACCATGTTCTGGACTGCTTCGAGTTCTTCTGGAGATGGATAAATTGTTGAATGTTTCACCATAACATGGCGATCGTCATTAGCAAAAGATCTGATAGATCTCTGTTAAAAAAAGTAAGGAGGAAAATGTTACTAGAGTAAGATAATAATAACTGTGGCTTCTGTTACTATGCTGCTTTATAGCTTACAAAGGATAGGCAGCACCAAATATCATTACAACTTTTCCGATGTAAAAACAAGCTCAGAAAGGTTGCAACTTTTTTTGGATCAGAGCCATGAGGCCAACTAAAGCATCTGATTCTTAAGACCACACTTCTTTCAATGTACTGTCTCTTGAAATTTTCTGAAAAAAGATTAGTCCAAATGTCATTTTAAAATTGCCTCTAGATTTGAACAGTTCTCAGCAGAACTATAAACTACTGGAAAAAATAATAATAAAAGAATGTTCCAAACTACTAACAATAATTTAAAAAATAAAAATCCAAACAACTCTTGGGGTTTTACTTCACACCAAGCAAATTGGCAAAGATTACAAAAGATAAAAAGAGTCAATGTTGTTAGAAAGAAAGGCTTACTAATGCACTGTCAGTGGAGCTATGAATTGGTCCAAAGATCCTGGAAAAAAATTGAAAAGCTTGCTAAGAAAATGACAAAACTATCAACACACGCTAACTGAAGGGAATGCACTGCTAGGTATATACTCCCCCAAAGAGGTCAATAATTTTCTTAAAAGGACCTATATATATCAAAATATTTATAGCAGCATAAATCTGTGGTAGCAAAGAACTAGAAACAATGCCCATTAATTGGGGAATGGCTAAACAAATTACGGTAAATGTAATGATATAGTGCTGCACCTTAAGAAATGACAAATGATGAACACAAAGAATCATGGGAAAACATATAAACTGATGAAAAGTGGAAGCAAGCAAAACCAAAAAAACAAAAACAAGTATTAAAAATTATTGTTTTAATGTAGTAATGACAACAAAAACAATATAAACTGAACACTATGTAATTATATGACTCAATCTTGCCCCAAAGAGGTGTAAGAAATTATCTCTCTGCTTTCTTTGCAGAAGTGAAAGATACCGAATGTGAAAGACCGCATACGTTAAACTTTTTCAATATGTTGGTTTGTTCTGTTGAGCTAGGGGTTTTCTCCCTTCCTTTTATTACTTGTTATGAGAGGTGGTTCTCTAGGAAAAAAGACACACTAGGTAAGGTACATCTTTTTTTTAAAAAAGATATCAATAAAATTAGAGAAAATAAAGTTTGCCAGGTGAGGGAGAGTTTAAAGGCATTTCAATTTATCTTTTTAGTTTTTCAAAAAGTTATGTAAGAGTTACAATATCATTGTCACGTCTGCTGAGAAGGGATAATAATAGCAGTCCATTTTATATTGGTCTTAGAGCTCATTAACTTAGAAAGGGATCTCAAGCTATGTGGTCTTGAAAGCAGTTTCAAAGACCCCGCAACAACTACTTGAATCCACTGATGAGTAGGGTTAGGATGAGGGTAATTCTATCACAATGGAGTTCTAACAAGAATTTCTAATATGATATTCTCTCAAGCTATGGACTTGCATACAGACCAATTAGAAGGAGTATTTGTCATCCCAAAACCAGACCAGCTAATTTGTCTCAACTCATCACTAAATGTTTGGCCACTGGTGATAATTATTTTGGCCAGAGTAGTTTAGTCTATAGAAGTGTAGAGCCCATACTAACAAAATCAATGGTCCATGAAACGTTAAAGAATATCATCTACTCACATCTGCAGAATGTTAAAGTATACAATAGATTTTCTCTACCACAACCCTATAAATATAAGTATTATTACATCCATCCTGACAGATGGAGAAGCAGAATCACCCAGAGGCAAAATAACTTGACCAGGATCACAATCAACTAAGTGCTGGAGCAGAAAATATACCCAAGAATTCATGATCCAAAACTCAAAGTACTTTTCTCTCTACCACACTGCAACTCATTATAAGCATTATAAATTACAATTCATAAGAGTTAAATATTATAATGCTATTACTTCACTATAGTAACAGTAAAACTAATAACTGGCACTTCACAAAGCAATCTTGGGAAGGAAGTAGGGTACTCTATCCCTATTTGTCAGATGAGAAAACTGCAGCTCTACAAAGAGAAGTAATTTTTCCAGGGTCACAAGGCTAAAATAAAGCCAAGATTCAAATTACAATAGTTGTTTCAATAAACCACCATGCTGTCTCTAATTAATATACTCTAGTACATTGATTAATATCATCTTTGTGTTTTTTTTCCCCCAAAGATTAAAACATCTTAAAGTCTCTCATTCATTGTTAACTTACAAGAAGTTCATTTACAAAATAGGTTTACCTAACATTCCCCAGAAAGAGACAAGTAAAAGAATGGACCACATTTTATAAATGTAGAATTTGGGTCAAGAGACATTAAATGATTTGAGAAAAGTTCATGAAGTCTGAAACAAGACTGAGTGACATCAGGATCATCCTTTTTTTTTTTTTGGATAATTTACATACCTGATAATTTTGCTTCTGAAAAATAGGTGTGGCTCAGATAATAAAGGACAGAGGTACTATAGTCCAGTTACTAAGAAGTGTTCACTTCAATATATCAATATGTATCCATGTACATACAGTATCCAGCCCTTCTGTACCTCTAGCATAAAGGAGCTACTTATCCTACCCTTTTTCCTCTCTCCTCCCCCCACCTTGCCTGCCCTGCCCCACCCCAGCACCAGTCTTCAGCTGTGGAGCCTCTTTCATTTAGCTGTGACAGAGGATGAGATCTGAGAACAGAAGAAACTGGGATCTTCTATCCCTTCTCATTGGCAAAGGATACAACTGAGGCCCAAGGAGGAAAAAGAAACTTGTTTGTGGTCCTCAGATAATAAACACAAAGTCTACTCCTGGGGCAATGTTTGAAACTTTTCAGGTTGGTATTCAGGCCGAACTTGTGCTCCATGGGCAGTCAGTGCCCAGAGACTTCTCCATGACATGATGAAAACATCAGGGGAGGTATATGTTTTTAAGGAGAAAAAAAATAATTGACCTTGAAGTAGAAGTCCAGAAGGGATTCATTTAAACTACAGTTCAAGGTCATTTAGTCATCTGCAACAGTTTGCCAGTTTTATTAGAAAACATTACTTATGAACATTCTTTCACTTGAATTTAATAATTCATGGCCTACAGGCTCACAGGGCTCCATTTTGTGGTTTAAAGGACTCTATAATAAATCATGCCTCATCTGCTTTGCTTAAATAGCAGCACAGTGCCATCTTTGTCCTAGCACTAGAGCCAAAAAATTAACACCTTTTTCTAACATTAACTTTTCCAATATCAAGGTAAAAGAATACTTTGACTAAGATCAAGAGAATTGGTGGAAATCACTTACCATGGTTTGCTAAAATGTTTTAGCTTCTTTTTTCCGTTCTTTTCCCCTCTTCCTTGTTGTCTTCAATAGAGACTGTTTTGTGAGACAGAACCTCCTCATAAGCCTTTCAGTCCCCTGACAGATTGAGTTAATGTGGCAAAGATGCCCCAAAAACTGCTCTCTGGAAAACACCTGAAAGAGGAATAGGAAAAAAAAAACTTTAAAACACGAAGTTGTAATTACTATCAAGGAAGTGTCTAACTCAAGTATAATGCCACTAATTAAAAGGCAAGAGGGTTTTAGGGAAGAAAATCATCATGGGTTTTTTTTTTTGTTTTGCTTGTTAAGAAGCTGATACAGTCACAGAAAATGTAAATCTCAGGACCTACATAATATGGGAAAATTCAGTTAAGATATTTATAAGATATGTGTGTGTGTGTGTGTGTGTGTGTGTGTGTGTGTGTGTGTGTGTGTATGTAATAATAACAACAGAAGCATACATTTCATTAAGTGCTTGGACAAGCTTCTTTAACACTTATCTCACAATCAACTTGTGGAAGTAGACAGTATATTATTCCCATTTTACCAAAAAGAAATCTCAGAAGAGATTTGTCTTACAATTATATAATTTACTTCCTCACATTTTCCTAGAATAATTTGCCTGACCAGCCCTTTTACATCCCCACACCCCTACCTACTTTGTATTATACTACTTGTATACATGTCATATCTTCCTCCCCATCCTACCCCATTTCCTCCCCTCCAATTCCCAGTGTAATTCCTTGGGGGGAAGGATTCTTTTTTAAAAAATTGTGTCCCCACTGCTTTGTACATAATAAATGCCTAAATGTTAGCTGAATTTATTTCAACAGGAATTTGTTAGAAATAAACTCAAATATCGTAAAGTGATTTTCTAATATAGTCATAAGAAGTAGACAGTGCAGAGATTATCAATCCATTTTCCAGATGAGAAAACTAAGACTTAGGGAACTGGAGTAATTTTGCTAAGATCTAGTCAGTGTCAGAACAATGATTTAAACCCAACCTGACTCCAAGTTCAGGATTCTTCCCAATGCACCAAAGCAATCCTTTCTCCAGATTCAGTTATTTATAACAAACTAACACTGGAAATGTCACTTTACATACTTTGGCATCGGTGTTCTCTTCTATAAAATGGGAAATGCTACTTCCACCTTGCCCAGTTTTCAGAGAATGAACCACATTCAAGGTACTTTCACAGTTCTCAGACCTAGATCTGCACAATTCTAAGACAATATTTAACTTCCATGAACTCCCAACACCACTGTGCTATATCTACTTTGCACAACCTCTACAGGAACCAATTTATTCTACTGTGTAGAAAAATATGTGAACATGTATAGCAGCAGTGAAACAATTCTGAAATAGTTACACATAATCCAAACAGTTTACAAACAAAGCTAGCCTAGAGAGTTAACACCAAAGTACAACAGGTGTTTCAGCCACAGAGGCAGCAAAGGGAGTAATTAAAACTGTTTATCACCTAACTCAAAACATAAGGGAAAACTATTTTCCTTCTATTCCCTACCTCTCCATTGAAAAGATATCCACAAGATGAATACCAACTACTCAACCAATAGAAATAGCTGCTCTGTCCTCCAAAGAATGTCTCACTCCTTTTGTCCCCCAGTGGATCTGGGTAAGAAACACAGTAACTTACATGCAAATACATTTGCACATTTGTGTCCAACTGATAATACAATTATGATCCACAATCAAAATTACCCATGTCATTACTCAAATTTTCTGAATTCAGCAAATTCACCTGAATTATGTCTTCATGGACACCTTATAAGTTTAAGTACTGCAAAAGGTTCTAATAAGTGAAAGCTGTTTCAATTAGTACTCTGATGATAATGAAGATGATATAGTTAACAATGACAATCTTTCACTAAAGCTCCCCTCTTCAAATCTTTGTTTAATTTCTTATTGCACTGGGCAAGTCACCTTACTTCTTCTCTAGGTTACATTTTCCAAATGTATAAAATGAGATTGGAGTAGATAATTTCTAGGGCACCTTCAGATTGTTTGCTTTAATATTTAATTTCCTGTGATGGAAGCAAAATGATCTAGTAGAGCACTGGGCTCAAACTCAGGAAGACCTAGTCATAAATCCCACCTCTGACACTTAATAGCTGTTCAAACTTAGGCAAGTCATTGTTTCTCAATTCTGTGACTTGAGACCTAGAATGTATCTACTAAGTCAGAGATGAGTTTTGATTTGATCTGCTGGTTCCCTACACTGATGAAATGACAATAATTTAATTTCAATAATTCAATAATTTCAATAATTTAAATTTACTGACACATTGTTTAGACTAACTACTACTTCCCCCAAAAAACCACTCTAAACAAATACTGTAGAAAGTCTATACCCCCCCCTCCAAAAATTAACACAAACAAGAAATAATGACTGCTGTATTTGACTAGAGTTTTGCTGATTCTTTGCAGTGATTTTATTTGCACTGCTGTGGTAATATAAAACCCACTGGGAAAAATAAAAGAAAAAATAGTAATGGAAACCAGTACCTAAGTTGTACCCTTCAAAGTAACTATGTTTTACTGTAATGCTGATTTAGGTATTCCTGTCCCTGAATTTCTATCAAGTTTTGTCATCTTATAACAATTATATGAAGAGGAAAGACCTAATGTAGCCCCCAAAAGGTTAAGTATCTAAGTCTCCAATGCAAGACACAAAACCAGGTATCAAACACTGAAACAGAAAGTGGTACCTTAGTAAACAGTTTTTAAATAGCACCTTTTATTATCAAAAGATCATCTGTTGCTATTCCACAGAACTGAGTAACTATGTGAAGGGAAATTAAAATCTGGAGACAGACTGGACAAGACGGTATTTCTTAATTAGTTAAGTTTGCAAGATGAGTTTGGCTGGTAATCTTGTTATGTGACAGCACTCAAATGGAGGTGGTGGTGGAAAAGGAAGCAAAGATAACCCAATTTTGTTAATAAAACTTCAGAAATGCATCTTTTCTCATTTTAGCAAAATGAGAACCTGTAACTTTTAAATATGCCTTTAATTCGTGAAGCTGGAGCACAAAGAAATGTTTTTTCTACTACACTACAGAACATTACTTGAAAAAAATCAAGCTAGGTCCTTCTGTAATATAATAATTTTATTTCTGGGCCTTTGCCAACACACTACTCCCTGGCACCATATACCACAGTTGGAAACTATATCTGGGTCAGAAAAGACAAGTTGCTTTCTGGAGTTCAGTACCTTCAGCACAAAGTATGAATATTATAATTTCACCCTTTCAGAAGCATCCTTTCAAATAACAGACATAAAATTGAGACATCATCAAAATTTAGAAAATCTAGCAAATCCCTAAAAAAAATAGACTGAAGAAAAATATGGAAATTTTACCTCTAAAAAGGACTGTATACCTAAGAAATTTGTCATAGCATCATAGGTTTCCTTTCTTTTTTGCTCTTTGGAGGGCAATTGGGGTTAAGTGACTTGCCCAGGGTCACACGGCTTGTTATGTCTGAGGCCAGATATGAACTCAGGTCCTCCCAACTCCAGGGCCAGTGCTCTATTCACTGTACCACCTCGCCTCCCCTAAAGGATCATAGGTTTTCATACTGGAAAAGACCTTAAGAATTATTTCAATCCCTTCATTTTTTGAGAAGAAACTGACACCCAGAGAGAAATGACTTGCCCATAGCCATCCAGGTATTAAGTAGCAGAACTCGTATATGAACACAGATTTTAGCTCATTTACAAATTTATGTATCCACAGGCAAGTCTCATTTAACAAGTCTCCCCCTGCAAAAAAGAATGTTGTGAGAAAAGGATTTGGTAGCCTGTAAAATAGTGGCACACACCTGTAATCTCTGCTAAAAGGAAAGCTGAGGTAGTAGATCACTTGAGCTCTGGAGTTCTGAGCTGCAGTAGAACAAAGCAAAACAGGTATCTATACCAAGTCCTGCACCACTACAGGGAGATGCTGAGAGCGGGGGCATATAGATATACATTGTTTGGTACAAAAGTATACTTCAAAAGAAGGGAAAGAGGAAAAGGGCGAAAGGGAAATTAGAAGGAGATGGATTTATGGAAGGTTTATTTCTAAGCAAAATAAACCAAGGGTGTACAAAATATTTATAGCTCATTTTGAGGTGGTAAAGAATGGATATCTGAGGGAGTGCCCATAAACTGGGGAATGTCAGAAGTTATGGTATGTAAAAGTGAAGGAACACTATTGCACTGTAAGAAACAATAACAGGGATAGTTTTAGAGAAATCTGTAAGACTTCTAAACCGATATAGAGTGAAATGAACAGAACTAAGAGAACAATTTATCCAATGACAACAATTTGGTAAACATACATCATTTTAAAAGACTCTCTAACTCTAATCAGCATAATCACCAACCACTATTATCACTAGAGAGAAAGTATATATCTATATGCTTCCCTTCTTTGACCAGTTCAGATGAGAGTGAAGTGCAAGTGTCAGCTGCTTCTCTTACCCCTAGCTCCTCCTTGTTTGTATAGCTCTCTACTAGCACAGTGTTATGTGAGATAATTTTCCCTAACCCTTCTTTCCTCCCTCCCAAGTACCCCTATTCTCTTTCCATTCTTTTAGGATCATCATGACATAACAGAACCACTCCCAGGCCCTGCCTCATTATATTCCCTTTATGACCCCTGATGACAGGGTTTCAGAGGGGACACAGGTATCATCTCCCCATATTAAAATGTAAGCACATTATCCTTGTTTTAGTCCTTTCTCTTTTATTCACTTGTGTTTAGTGTTTTATGTTTCTCTTTAATTTCTGTGTTTAAACTTCAGAGTTTCTAAATACAGCCCTAGTCTTTTCATCATACAATCTCTGTATTTCATTAAAGATTCTTTTTTTTTCTCCTTGTAGGATTATATTCAGTTTTGCTAGCTAAGCACCAATGAATGCTAGCTAAGAACTAATGATGAAACATGCTACCCACCTTCTGACAGAGAGATTAAGGGGTCAGAATACAAAATGAGACATTTTTTGACGTGGTCGGTGTAGAAATGTGTTTTGCTTGACTATAAAAGCTTGTGACAAGGGTTTTGCTTTTCTTCTGTTCTCAAGGTGGTAGATGGGGAGGAAGGGGAAAGATGATTTTTTTGTTAATTGAAATAGATATAAATATATTTACATTAAATATTTTATACATATAAATTTTCAAAAAGGCAAAACAAATATGCTGTGTGAAGAAAAAGAAATGGCACTAAAGAAAGCAAAGGCCAAAACAGCTGTGAAGTAAACCAAAATAAATAAACAAATAAATTAATGAATGAATGAATCCATGCTGTAGGGCAACACAATTTTGAGAACAATGAAGAAGTTATATAAAAGTGGGGATAGCAAATACATACTTAAGACATATGAAAATGAGGATATCAAATACATAGGGGGGAATCTGGGAGCTGAGGAAATATCAGTAACTCCTGACCCCTGTGCTTTACTTTTACCCTCTCAGCACATTCTTTATGAAGATAATCTATACATATATTTAAGGCATCCTTGACAAAAAAAAAAAAATAAGAAAAGAACAACAAGGCTTTTGCAAAGGATGTCCTACATAAAAATCATATACTTACGGTAGCCCCTCACGATGTGAAGAACTGAAATTCTAGATACTTATTGTGATTAGAAAAAAACAAAACAATATTTTAAAGGCTCTCATTGTCTTCCCTCCAATAAAGCATCTTCCATGATAATGGTCATACAAGACTATTCCATTTTTGTCATCTTTCCTAAATCACTGAAGTGAAACATGGTTTTTTTATTTGTATTATTCTTATCGGTGATTAAGAAAAATCTTTAGATTAAACGATGACTGCCATTCTTTTGAGAAACTCTTCATATATTTGAAGGGAAAATGGTTCTTGGTCAATTGTGCATGTGCTCTGAAAATGTAAATTGTTCCAATGTGACTGATATTCCAAAGGGATTAGGAAACATTTTAAGCATAAATGTTAGAGAAAGTGAGAATGCAGAAAAACCACACCACATAACGCACAAGCTGAGTCCCACTTCAAAACGAAAATATCAAATCTTTGTCAAGGTGAACTGCCATCATATACCTACTGCTGCTGTAGGAGCTGTGGGCTAAGTAGGGCTGATTCATAGTACTCCCAGAACCTCTCCACCCTCTTCCCCATGGCCTCTTGAAGCTAGGGGGTTGTGGCTGCCCAACTTGCTTCCCTCAAGGCACCCTCCTCACCACTAATATTTATATTTTTCTCAATCATTTAACATATATAAACTGCCATCACTTACTAGTTCTTATCTCTTTTTATGTCTGACATAACATAAAACTAACAAAGTTTTAGAGTGTTGTGTCCCAAGTCCCATTTCTCCAAAAGTTCTGTGGTCTTTACTGCAGGATTTTGCACATAGTACAGTACTTTTTGGAAACGTCTGTCCTGTTATAGCAGAACTGCCTATATTTGTTTTAAAAAAAAATACCTTGACTTTTTATCAGATATTTCATGAAAAGGTTTTCCCCCTCAAGTGACAGATCCCCCTCTTATCCTAGCTACATTTTGTTCATCCAAAATCTTTTTTGAAATCTTATGCAACTGAAATTGCTAATTTTATCTTACCATCATATCTATTGCTTCTTTGATTAAGCATTTTCCTCCTAGCAACAGTTGTAAAGGATACATCCCTATTTTTCTCTGTATTTTTTTTTTAATGTGAGCATTTATATTTAGGTCATAATTCCATTTGGAACTTATTGTGGTATATATAAGATGCCAGTCTAATAAGCCTTTTGGGGGAGGGAGCATGTAAACTACTTCCTGATTTTCCCAGAATTATCAAAGCAGGAAGTTTTCCTTAAAGTTTATAATTTGTTAAACATTAGACTACCGAGTTTGTTTCTGATTCTTGCTTATCTCATCAATTCCACACTGGTCAATTCTACTTTTTCTTTTTTAACTAGCACCAAATAGTTTTGACAATTACTGGTTTGTAATTTAGTTGTCTAAGTACTATTCACTCGTACCTCTGGAACAGACTAGAAATTCAGTCAATAAACATTAAGTACCTGCTATAATCCAGCCACTGTGCTTGTACTAAAACTACCAGAAAAATACCTCCAAAACTAATACGATTATACATCTTTGGAAAAGATGGATTAGATGATCCACAGAGTGGCAAATTGAAATAAACTTATCACTTTGTATGCTCAGACCTTAGCAGAATGTCTAGCTACTCTAGCATATAGCAGGCATTTAAGATTTTTTCATTCATCCCCCCTTTCTTCCTTTTTTAAATTATTCTTTTCCCTAAGAGTCTAAATCTTTTGTTCCTCCTACTTTTTTTTCCCCCCAAACCTAATTCCAAAAATCTTTTATTAATTTAATTGGTATGGAACTAAGTCTAATCTGTAAATGAACTGAACCAGTATCATTATTCTCATCATATTGGCATGGCCTAACTATGAGCAATGAATATATCTTTAATTATTTAAGTTGTTCTTATTACAATAAAGTATTTTGTAACTGTTTACATAAGTTTTAAATGTGTCCAAATACTATATTCATTTCTGTATTTCTTTCAAATAGGATTTTTTTGTTATTTACTCCTGACTTCTGTTCTTGACATATAGAAATAGCGATAGTTTATTTAGTTATACAGTGCTACCTTTCTTGAGCTATTCAATACATAAAAATGTTTATTGTTCAGACTACGGTATATAACTAGATAGAAGGCTTATATAGCTAATCTACTAGTTCACACATATTAAAGCACTGAAGATAGAGAATAAATTGGATGCAGAATTATACAGGAGGAAGAGAGAAACCTGGAATACATCTGGAAAACTTTTGCAGTGCTTTTAATGACCCATTATCATCTCTCTGAGATAAATGTCTACCTTCTCAGTAACAATATTGTTCCTATGATGCTATATGGCTACAAACCACACAGTACCACAGTTTCTGAAGAATTAAAATCTCAATTTATACAAAGGGTAAGAGAAAGACAAACATGCCAGGAATAAATAAACTGTATTACTAACAATGTATTGCATACCAGAAGTGGTATAAAACATTATATATACTCCCAGTTCAAGGATAAATACTAAAAGCAACAAGAAAAAATCAATTTAAATATGATGGTGCCATAATTAGAATCACACAAGACCTAGCCATGGAGACACTGAAGAACCTCAGGTGTTGGAACACTATATATCAAAGAGCAAAAGAAATAGGGCTCTGGCCGAAAATATCATACCCAGGAAAGTTAAGCACAATCCTAAATGGGGGGGAAAAAACGGACATCTGATCTTTGTTTAAAAGATCAAGACTTTGTTTAAAAAAAAAAAAACTGAACTTAATAGAAGATTTGATATACAAGAACCAAAAGAACATACTAAAGACTGGTTACGAGGAATTCAATAAGGACAGACCATTTACTTTTTCTACATGTAAAATGTATGTATGTCTAAGATTGTAATTAGTAATCAGGTAGTTTGTAAGAAAGATTGGGGCAGACCTGAGTATGATATAGTAACTTTAAAAAGTAAAACTATTGGAGCGGCTAGGTGGCGCAGTGAATAAAGAACCCACCCTGGCACTCAGGAGGACCTGAGTTAAAATCCGGCCTCAGACACTTGACATTTACTAGCTATGTGACCTTGGGCAAGTCACTTAACCCCAGCTGCCCTGCCCTCATCCCTCCAAAAAGCAAAAAAAAGTAAAAACCATTTAGGAACAGCTAAAAAGAGTAATTAATTTTATTTAAATGAAGTTCAAGAGGAAAAACTGATACAGAGGAATTAGGATGGAGAAGAAGGCTGGTAGTTCTAGTAACCTACTTTCATCAGGAATGGGTTTAAAAGGGAATAATACATATTTAAAATATGTACATAAATAAAATAAATACATAACTATTTAGAAGAGCATAAAAGTCTTCTAAATTCAGAAGAAATAAAACAGTAAGGGAGAGATGACAAAGGAGGGATCTCTGGAGGGAAGGGTGAGGGAATAGGTTATAAGGGGACTACAGAAAGGTGTTTAGATTTATGGGAATGGGAGAATAGGGGAGGGATCCTTGGAGGGTGGTAGGCTAAGTAAAAGGAGGGCAAGGCAGAAAGGAGTCAGGAGGGATAGGAAACAAGAAATAGGCACAAACATAAAAATAAAGCTCAGGAATAGAATTTGTTAGGGAAAATATGTCTATATGTGTATGTATATATCTATATTTATATAGTAATATATCCATACTTAATTGTAGCCTTCAGGAGGTGGTGAGGAGGAAGGGCAAAAAAAGAACTTACAAGGAAGCAAAGAAAAGGACAGCTCTCAACACAATGTGTAGTATTTATCATACAGGCTTTCTTGAAATGAAAATTTATCATTACATATTGTGAATCCTCTATGTTCTGCTATGCACATGACAAGCTTTTTTTTCTTTTCTTACTTTGTATTTAAGTTCCAATATATAAACTTACGGGTTTTTTTTCTTTTCTCTATTCTGGATTTATGTTCTGGTGTTTAAGTCTAAAATAAAATTTTAAAAATATATATACAGACACACACATACACAACCAGAAAAGAAATCAATCTGATCAAGTAACATGGGCAAAATAAAACATAAATATTATACTACGTGTGCCATTAGCAACTGAGATCTACACAGAAATGCGCCCTTACCCCACTCTACTGTGTTCCATTCTGGCTCTATTAGTGATAATAGCTACCACTTCAGTAAGTGCCTAGTACATTCCTGACAACCCATTTAATGAGACTATATAAATATTATAATTTCCATTTTACATATGACATGACTGAGATTCCAAAATCCTCATTTCTTATAAAAATTACTTATCCCAAGTCATACCACAAATAACTTAGGAGCCAGGACTCAACCTTAAATTTTCTGATACCTAGACTAGTAATCTCTCCACTGTACAAGCTATCACTAAATACCTTCCTTTCCTAAGCAGTAAGTCAAACTTTTTCTTCAGCTAAAGAGTTTTAAGAGACTTAAGAATGATTATTTACTGCCTCTGTCCTAGAAGAAGCAGAAAATTTCAAGACACTTAACAAGATATATTCAAAATGCTACTCTGCCCCCCATCTAGTCCAAATCCTCATTTCACAAATGAGGAAAATAAAGCCCAAGGAGGTCAAGTTTCTCAAGTGTTACAATTGTAACAAGTGTTACAATAGGAAAATAGGATGGAAGGGGGGAGGAATTAGAGAAAGGACAGAATAAGGGAGAAGTTGGTTATCCTAGGGGGGGAAAAATTCTAAACATGAATTTAAAAAATTACAGCTATTTTTCAGGTGGCAAAAACATGAGAATTTGGGGAGGGGGGTCCATAAATTGAAGGATGTATGAATAGGTTCCAGTATATAAACATAGACTGTAAGCTCCTTAAGAACAAGGACTATCTGGGGGTAGGTAGGTGGCACAGTGAATAGAGCACTGGCCCTGGAGTCAGAAGGACCTGAGTTGAAATCTGGCCTCAGACACTTAACACTTACTAGCCATGTGACCTTCGGCAAGTCACTTAAACTCAAATTGTCCTGCCTTCCTCCCTCCAAAAAGCCAAAAAGAACAAGGACTATCTTGTCTCTTTCTGTATCCCCAGTATTTAGCACACTACCTGGCACATAGCAGGTGCTTAATAAATGTTTATGGATTAATCATTGATGGAATGCTATTATGCCACAAGAAATGATGAAGGAGATGATTACAGAAATAACTAGCAACACTTACAGGAACTGATACAGAGTGAAATAAGTGGAATCAGTAGGACAATTTGTACAGACAACACTGTCAAATCAAGTAAGTTAAAAAGACCTAAGAACTCAAATTGTTGCAATGACCAACCACTTTGTTTTAACTTTTTTAATTCAGGAACCAGGAAGAAAGGGGGGAGAGGGAGGGAAGATTTTTGCTTATTGAAAAAAAAATTTAATTTTTAAAAAATGTTAAGTTCTTTGAGAATAGGAATGTATTTTTCTTTGTATCCCCTGTACTTGGCACAGTGCCTGGCACTAGTAGGTTCTTAATAAATGCTTATTGTGTGGATGAAAAAAAAAAGATCATGGGTATTATAGATGGCAAACAGAAGATCTGAACCCACACTCTCCCTAACTCTCAAATCTCAGGTTGCATACAACCAACACTGTTTAGAGCTTATTTAACGCTCTTGCTGTTAGGAGGCAAAACTTGACTCTAAATGGGAAATTCTAAATTTCACCCCTACCAACTTCTATTAAAAATTCACTTTAGGCTCAGGAAATTCATCAAAGGGATTATTACCTGTCTATTGCACTGCAAATCTGGATAGTGTATCCACTTCTGAATTAATTTTAAATGGATACTGAGAAGCCAAAAAGGATACTGAAAGGAACTCAAAGTCATGCCCTATGGTACAGTTGAAGGAATTAGAGCCTGTATAAAAGAAATTATGTGGCAGAATATTAAAGAAGAATTAAGTTATTTTGCTTAGACTCAAAAGACAGAAGCTGGATAATAACAGAAGGCATAGAAAACTAGGTTTCTTCAATAGGAGAAAGCTCTTCCCAATAATCAAGAGTTGTCTAACAATGGAATAGACATCTTCGCAGGCTAATGAATTCCTCATCACTGGAGGTATTCAAAGAAGACAGATGGCCATTTGTCAGGGATGGCTATAAAGGGATTGCTCCAACAACTGTGAATGAATATATGTTAGATAAACATAGGTGGTGAAGCAGATAGAGAGCCAGGCCTTGGAGTTAGGAAGGCTTATCATTATCACCCTGAATTCAAATCCAGCCTTAGACACTTATTAGCTGTGTACCCCTAGGCAAATTAGTTAACCCTGTCTGCCTCAGTTTAGTACTCTGCAAAAATGAGCTGGAGAAGTAACAGCAAGCCACTGCAACATCTTTGCCAAGAAAACGTCAAATGGGACCACAAAGAGTAAGACACAACTGAAACAACTAAACAACAAAGGTCTCTTCTGATTATGATTCTATTAGCATACTTGAAGAATTCTTGGTTTGGAATTTCAGTACACTGTGTACCAACACCATACACCCTATCTTTACCCCCAGCCACACACACACACACACACACACACACACACACACACACACTCTCTCTCTCTCTCTCTCTCTCTCTCTCTCTCATATGATGGTTTTGAAGGAAGTATCAACATTCTCCCAGATATGGTATATGGTACACCAAGTTCTATTACCTGAGGCAGACAAGAAGTCTCAGGGCCTCAGTTTTCTCTCTTGCAAAATTAGAGCATGAAGGAAGATCTCCTACAGACTCTTGTAGTTTCAGTATACTATGACTTAGATCCATGATTCTGGTAGCAATTGTGCTAGATAAATTAAAAGGTCACTTCAAACTTTTTCATTGCAATAATTATGTTGAAAATATAAAGTTAGCATCATGCATAAGAAGTAACACCCAAGTTCTATTTTGATATCTCACTGTGGAAATAATCATGAGCTCTCAAGAACTATTTCCGCAAGGTCTTACTAAAGTGGGAATCCTTTTGAGTGTGAAGACAATAATGGAGAGACAGACAGACACAGAGAGAGAATGAGTGTGTATGTTGCAGCTTAGCTAAATGAGGGATTAAGCACCACATTAGTCACCAGGTTAACAAATTTGGGGTCACAGCAACTCTTGAAGACCATCTAATAAGTGATGAAGTAGATTCTAATTGGAAGTCCTGAAAAGAGAGCCCACACTCATAAATTCCCCCTTCTGCCTCAATTTCTTCTTTTGTAAAATGAGGTGTTAGATTAGACAGTATCTAAGGTCTCTTCCATCTCTGAATCCTATGATCCTATGGAAAGGAAAGAGGTACTAACAACACTTCTTCATTGGCATGGAAGTAAGACTTGGGATTTGAAATCTACAAAACTTAAATAATAATCCAAAATGATTAACATAAAAAAATTGGCTTAAACAACATAAGTCATTGATAAAATAGAAAATGTTAAATGTTCCTTCAAAATATCTTGTACAGTGTTCAGTTCACCATATACATTCTTAGCTTGATGTATACTAGTTAAAATTGAAAATCATTTCATAACATAGATCTGATGCCTGTGGCCCGAAGGAAGAGAGGCATTATCAATCAACACTTGAAATGAAATGTTGATAAATTTATAAGATAAACTATAATTTTTAAAAATTTTGGAGGAAATTTACCAATCTGTGACTATAAACTGCATAATGCTCCATCCATTCTTTTGAATTAAGACTGTGACTACAAATGTTAAAATTAATTGACCAACATTTCTATTTATGCTACTTGTTCAACCATTATTATAATAAATGGGAAAAAAATTTACTCTAAGAATGTAAATATTTATTATTCCTATTTCACAGATGATATAACTGAGACTCAAAACAATTAAAGCCATTTGCCTAATGCTATAGCCCTGAAAATATTCAAGCCAGAATTCAAATCAAAATCTTCAGATGCCAAGTCTGACACTCCTCCTCCAATTATGACAAACTTCTTCCAAAAAAATTCATTAATGACTACTCAGGTCTGGTTTTTGGGACACAAAAGTACTTATTACCCCATGCATGATAAGGGTAACGTGGAATATTCTGTGAGTGATGTGGAAGGCAGGATAGCACAGAATTTAGAGAATTGGACTCAAGAAATTGGACTCTGGAAAATGTGGGTTCAAATCCTACTTCTGACAGACATACATGGTGCTTAGAAAGTCACTTACTCTTCTCAATGCCTAGGTAACTCTCTAAGACCAGAAGCTAGAGCAGGAACTAACCTGCATTAGAAAGAGTACCTCACCAGAAGCTCCCTAAACTGATAAAATTATAGGTTCCCACCAAAAAAAAGAGACAATTCTCCAACTTTGGTTCTTTATCTCGGTTTCTATCTATAAAATGAGAAGCTTGGAATAGAACTCTCTCATGGGCCTTCCACTCTTTACCACTCTGTGTTTCTACTCTCTAACATTCTATAACTGTGACTTAAGGTCTTTGGCAAATCTAATTTGATTCCACTGGTTCTTGTTTCCTTATATAACTGGAGGGGAGGTGGGAATGGAGAAAGAGAGGAGAAGAGGTAGAAAAGTATCATAAGAATAGGAAGGGAGACAGAAAGGAGAACATAAATTCTAGCTGAATCATAAGCTTGCATCCCCTATACTTCTCAACAATTTATACTACCTTCCAGCCTATGCTGTGACAAGGCCAATAAGGTATCATATAATTGTAAGACAAATTATGTTTCCATACCAAATATTTCCAGACTCTGAAAATTACAAACAAATTTTAACAAGTTACTCAAAATATAAAAGAGTAAATAAAAGTAAGAAGATGATGCTTTGAATACTTAGGATTGTAGATTTTTTAATGAAGCTGATGTGCTTTTGTTCTGAGAGGGAAAGATTAAAGTTACCCACTATCATATTACTTATATCTATTTCCACCTATATAATTAATTTAACTTTTCTTTTAAAAATTTAGATGCTATACTATTTGGTGCATATAGGTTTAGTATGGATATTACTTATCTATAGTACCTTTTATCATAATGTAATTCCTTATTTATCTCTTTTAATTAAACCTATTTTAGCTTTAACTTTGTCTGACATCATGATTGCTACCCCTGCATTTTGCATAGACTGACACATCATAAAATTCTACTCTAGCCCCTTATTTTTAACTCTGTGTGTATCTCTCATTTTTAAATGTGTTTCTTAAGAGCAAGGAGCATATTGTCAGACTTTGATTTTTAATTTATTCTGCTATTCATTTCCTATTTTATGGGTGAGTTCATTCCACTCACATTCAAAGCTAAAACTGAGGTATATATTTCCCTCCATCCTCTTTTTCCTCACTATTTATTGTCCTTCTCAAGTCTTTTTACCCTATCCCTCCTCTAGTTTATTTCTAAATACACTACCTCTCTAAGGCATACCCTTTTAAAAAAAATCTCTTCCCTATTCTCCCCAACCTTTCTATTCCTTATTCTACCCACCCTTCTAAGAGTCCTATCCTTTTTCTTTCCCCTCGACCCTCCTAAATTTTAGTCTACATACCCTTCTAAAAATCCTCCCCCCAACCTGTTCCCTCACACTCTTATTTCCTTATAAATTTAGAAGACTTCTATACTCTTCTTGATGTATATGTTGGTCCCTCTTTAGCCCAGCTTTGATAAGAGGAAGGTTCCAGCAATACCAGCCCCCCACCCCAATCTGTTTTTTCTGTATCAGTTCTTCTCATGCCTCTCATTTGTATGAGATAATTGTTCCATTTTAAATTTTCCTACCCACGTTTGTGTTTTAGAAGTACTACATCATATTCAGTTCAATCCCAACCTTTCTTTCAAACTACCTAAGTACTGAAGACAATCTTAAGAACACTGATAACATTTTCATATACAAAAAGTAAAATTTTTTGAGGTCTTTTCTCCTGGATTTCCTATGTCACATTTTCCATTAAGTTCTGGTCTTTTTGTGACAAATACCAGAAAGTCTGTCAATTCAATCAATGTCCATAGTTTTTTGTTAAAATTATGCTTAACTTTGCTGAATAAGTTATTTTTGGCTGCAACCCCAGATCTTTTGCTCTTCAAAATACAGTGTTCCAAGACCTAAAGTCGTTTAGTGCAGCAGTTGCTTGTAGAATTCTGACTGTTGTTCCACAGTAATAGGGTTTTTTTTTTTCCTTGTTGCTCATAACATTTTCTCCCTAACCAGGGAGTTTTGAAACTTGGCTATGATATTCCTGTAGTTTTTCATCCTGGGATCTCTTTAAGGTGCTAGTGTGGTGCTAGTCCCCCTCTCCCCCGACCCAATTTCTACTTACCCCTCTAATTCTAGAACTTCAGGGCAATTTTTCTCTAGTTATTTATTGTACTACTGTATCAAGATTCTTTTTCAGATTTTAAATTTCAGGTAGTCCAATAATTCTTATATCATTTCTTCTCAATGTCATCCAGATGAGTTATTTTTCTAAAGAGATGTTTCACATTCTCTTCTATTTATTCATTATTTTGATTTTGTCTTTATTATTTCTTGAGGTTTTGGATCTCTTTTTCCAGTTTGTTGACTTCCTTTTTATAGTTTTCTTGGATTGCTCTTTTTTTTCCTTCTAATTTTCCCTTGATCACTCTTCTTTAATTTTTAAAATGCTTTTTTAAACTTCTTCCAAGAACTTTTTTTTCAAATGCTTTATTAACTTCTGGTTTACATCATTCACTTCCATCAGATTTTGAGTTACAAATTTTCTCCCTGTTTTTCCCCTACTCACCTCCCCAAAATAGTGGTCCCACACACAGGATATCCCCTCCTCCAATCTGCTCTCTCCCATATCTTCCCCCATACCCTCTTCGACTTTTCCAGCAGGGCATGGTGGATCTCTATGTCCCAGTGCCTGTATATCTTATTTCCCAATTACATGTAAAATAGTATTAATAATAGTATATGTATATGTATATGTATGTATGTATGTATGTATGTATGTATGTATGTATGTATGTATGTGTATATATATTTGGTTTTAAAACTTTGAATTCCAGAGTCATTCCCTTCCTCCCTTGTCACCCACCCTTACTTGTAAGATAGGCAATTCAATCTAGGTTGTACATGTGTGGCTAATGCAAAACATTACCATAGTAGATACATTGTTAAAAAATGGTTATATTACCCTCCCTCCTATCCCACCTCCCTCTTCATCTATTCTATACTTTGGTCTTGTCCCTTTCCAAAAGTGGGTGTTTCCAATTTCCCCCCTCTCATCCCCCTTCCTCCATACTTTCCTGTAGGGTGAGATACCCTATTTAGTGTGTATGTCATTCCCTCCCTGAGCCAAATTCAATGAGAATAAGGTTGACTCATTCCCTTTTGCCTTCTAGTACTTCCCCTCCATTGTAACCATTTTCCCTTGCCTCTTCTATATGAGATAGTTTACCCCATTCTGTCTCTCCCCATCTCCTCTCATTATATTCCTCTCTCACCTCTTAATTTCACCTTTTAAGTATCATCCCCTCCTATTCAATTGGTCCTGTGCCCTCTATCTATGTATACCTGTAAACATATATACATACATTCACATATGTATTCATACGTCCATATACCCTCTGATATAGACTATATATTTATATTCCCTTCAGCTATTTTCATACTGAGAAAAGTTTCATCAGTTACAATTACTGTTTTTCCACGTAGGAATGTAAATAGTTCAACTTTGATAAGTTCCTTATGATTTATTTCTTTTCCCTGTTTACCTTCTCATGCTTCTCTTGCTTCTTGTATCTGAATGTCAAATTTTCTATTCAACTTGAAAGTCCTCTATTCCAATGAATGACCATACTTTCCCCTAAAACATGATACTCAGTTTTGCTGGGTAGGTGATTCTTGGTTTTAATCCCAGCTCCTTTGACCTCTGGAATATCATATTCTGGACCCTTCAATCCCTCAGTGTAGAAGCTGCCCGATCCTGCGTTATCCTGACTGTGTTTCCACAATATTCAAATTGTTTCTTCCTGGCTGCTTGTAATATCCTCTCCTTGATCTGGGAATTTTGGAACCTGACTATAATATTCCTAGGAGTTTTCTTTTGGGGATGTTTTTCAGGAGGTGATCAGCAGATTCTTTCAACCTCTATTTTGCCCTCTGGTTCTAAAACATCAGGGCAGTTTTCTTTGAGAATTTCTTGGGAGAATGATTTCACAGCTTTCAGGTAGTCCAGTAATTTTTAAATTGTCTCTCCTGGATCAATTTTCCAGGTCAGTGGTTTTTCCAATGAGATATTTCACACTGCCTTCTATTCTATCATTTGTTTGGATCTGTTTAACAGCATCTTGATTTCTCATAAAGTCACTAGCTTCCATTTGCTCCAATCTAATTCTAAAGGAATGATTCTCCTCAGTGAGCTTTTGAGATTCTTTTTTCATCTGAAAATTCGGCTTTTTAAGACATTCTTCTCCTCATTGCCATTTGAGTTAGTCTATTTTTTAAGGTGTTATTTTCCTCAGTCAGGCTGTTGACTTTCATTTCATAATTTTCTTGCATCGGTCTCATTTCTCTTCCCAATTTTTCCTCTTCTTTTATCTGCTTCTTAAGGTCTTCTATGGCCTGTAACCAGCCTGTATTTTCCTTTGAAACTTTTGGTGCAAGAGTTCTGACTTCACTGTCTTCCTCCTGTTCTGTGCTTTGATCTTTTATGTCCCCAAAATAGGAGTCTAACATTGGATTCTTCCATTTGTCTTGCTTCCTTTGCCTAGGCATGTTGCCATTCAATTACTTGACTTTTGGCCTTTTTGCCACAGTAGGACTCTGCTACCAGAAAGGGGAGCTTCCATCCCAAACGCTGGGGTTTTCTCAGCTGGCAAAGGTATTAGTTGGGTGCCCTCTCTGAAGCCTCCACATGCTCTGGCAAGCTGGTAATACACCCTAGGACCTCCACCCTAGGCCACAATCCAGATCCAAGCAGGTTAAAGCAAGAGTGATTACTCCTCAGACTGGTTGCTTGGTCCCCCTACACTCTGCAGGCCAGGAGCTGAAGCTGCCACATGTGGCTGTGGCTGCAGGGCTTCCTCAGCCACTTCTCACCCCAGGGGGGAAAAGGCTGGTGTACTCCTGACTACTGGGTCCCAAAGTCCACACTGCACTGACCTCTCACTTTGTCCTTAGCATCTATGTGTGGGTAATTCAACGGCCACAGCTGCTGGTGTTCTCAGGTTGCCAGGCTGTTTGGGGGGGGGGGGGGGGTGTTAGCTTCTTTGTGTCATTTTGTGGGTTCTATAGCTACAAAGTTTGTTCAGAGTACCCTTTTACATAAATTGGGGAAGGTGGAAGCCAGAGCTCTGTGGAAGTCCTGTTTCTACTCCGCCACCTTGACTCCGCCCAGCCCAAGAACTCTTTTTGCGCTTGTGATCATTTGACACTGCTCTTTGGAGTAGGAGTGGTTTTTTTGTTGTTGTTTTTTAATTCAGCATCTTCCTCTGAATATGAACCCAGTTCTTCTCTATGCCCATAGTAGCTCTCTATGATTTGGTTCTTTCTCCTTTGCTTACTCATTTTTATTTTATTTTTTATCAGATTGTTATTATAATTAGCTCTAGTCCCAGAGTACTGGCAATGGTGCCCCAAACCTCTGGTCCTTCCTACTGTTAACTACATTCCTTAATGACAAACTCAATACTCAATCCCTAACAACACATTGCTTTTGATTTATAGTTAGGGTCACTAAAAAACAATTTCTCCACTTAAAGTCATTCCAATGGGTACTTTGTATAGGTAAACCACATTTCAAAATACAATTACCAAGGAGTAAAAAGAAATATTCAATTTCCCTCATTTTATTCTGAGTTTTACCTTATGGGAATTTTCAGTAATTTCCATTCTAAAATGGAAAAACTTCCCACTGTCCTTTCCTGAAAATGTTTACACTTTTAATATCGCAATCTATACTGGCAACTGAGCTATACAATTGCTTTTCAACTTGTTGAAAATTAATGAGTCTTATTTTTAATGCATTTCAAGGCTAGCAGGCATCTAATGCCTCAGTGGCTTTATATGATTTCATAGAAATAAAATTTCAACAGAAGCCAGTTTTTTACTGCTTACTTTTTCAAGGGATGCTAGTTAGCAGCCTCAGGCTAATCATAGCTTCCAGAAATGACCAAATTAAGCAAAATCTACATTATGTTCAAACGCTATATATTCACAGATCCCTTTGTGTCCTAATACACTATTCTATAAAGTTCTTTCTAATTCTAAAACTGTATGTCCTAACATGGGGCAGCTAGGTGAAGCAATGGATAGAGTGATAGGCCCAGAGTTGGTTCAGCTCCGGCCTCAGACACTTATTAGCTATGTGATCCTGGGGAAGTCATTTAATCATGTTTGCCTCAGTTTCCTCATCTGTAAAATGTGCTGGAGAAGGAAATGACAAATCACTCCAGTAACTTTGACAAGAAAACCCAAAAAAGGGTCACCAAGGGCCTGAAACAATTGAAAATGACTTAACAACAAACATGTTTAAATATTCTTTTCTTTAGGGTTTCTTCAAGATTTAGGACTATGACTGCTTCTAAATTTAGCTAAGATTTCTACAATTCTCACACCTTTGCTTTAGCAACCTCCCTTACCATATTTTCTCTTCAATGCTAAATTCATTTAACAATGATTTTAACTAGGGTGTCATCTATCCCTCTAGCTCAAGAGTGTGTGAACTTATTTTTAAATCCTCAATTATATTTCAATGTAATTGGCTTCCTTTGTAATCCAATGCATTTTATTTTATGAATTTAAAAACTAAAATTATTCTGAGAATTCCATAGTCTTCACCAGGCTGCCAAAAGGATCCACAACACAAAAGCGATTAAGAATCCTTGCTATAATCAGATTTCATATTCTCAATCAAGACTGAATGTTCTCCTCAGGTAAACTTTGTTTTTTCCCTTGACAAAACAGACCATTAACTAAGGAATATTTTAGGAACTACATGAAACATGTAGCCACAAAAGGTACAGTAATAACACTAAAATCATGTTGGAATAAAATGGGATACAGATCATCCCTACTGTCCTGTCTGTCACTGGTATCATACCAATGATATCTTCAGTGAGCCTACAAAGGATGAGCTTACAAACTAATATTTATATTCAAGTACAAAAGGCAATTGATTTATCTACCTGTGCAATAAGCCACATAATAGAGAATATAAAGAAATAGCAGACTACTTTCTCTATCTAAACCTCATCACGAAAGATGGGAATAACATAATTACAACATTTGTTCCAAAGCTGGCAAAACACTTTACAGTTTATTATCTAATTTGAGCCTCCCAACCACCCTCTGAGATAGGTACTATAGATGTTCCCCCCATTTAAGAGATAAAGAAATTAAGGTTCAGAGTTTAATAATTTGCTAACAGCTAGTATGTAGCAGAGGAAGAAGTTAACCCCTGTATTTCTGACCTGATACAGTTATTTACCTACTATATTTATGCATATTGCTTTATTGCATTATACAGATTGGCCATCTTGCCTATACACAAAATGTAACTTGAAAGGGCTCTCACCACCTTTTATTTTTTTTTGCATGCTTCATGCAAAATCACTATCCAGAAGAGTCAGATCTAAGCAGGAAAATTCATCCTGATGCCACCCTTACCAGCAAACAATCTTCCTAATGTTCCACTTCTATCAAAAGCATCAACAGACTGACTGACAACTGCCTAAAATGAAGTTCCAGAGCTCCTCAGCCTTATAAATCAAAGCCTTCATAATCTGATCCCACTTCACCTAGCCAACATTTTTATTTGCCACCATTAAAGACAAGATGATCTCCTTACCTTACTGTCAGTATAAATTTCTGGACCTGACATGACTTTTGTTCAGATCGTCTCACTAAACTCTTCATCCCAAAAGATCAATTCAGTCCTGGAACCTATACCTAGCAAGTACCCATTCCTGTTCCTCTCTCTAACTGGATGGCTCATCTCAGAACCTCCATTTTAGCTGGATGGTCCAAGCCAGTCATCTTGTCATTTTTCACCAAACTGCAATCCTGGACTCCTCCATCATGCTCCATAAGACTCCCTCCTGGTACCTTCCACTTCAACTCTTTCCAACTACCTTATGTTTTCTTCCCCATTAAGATGTGAGCTCCTTGGTCTTTGGTTTTTACTCTCCCAGAACTCAGCACAGTGCCTGGCAAATACTAAGAACTTAATGATTATTGAATGATTGACTAAAATGAAATATCCTCACTTTTTTTCTGATTTCCTCAGTACTTCCTGTCTCATTCATTAGAGAATTTAGTTCTAAGCTCCTTGAGGGTAGGAATTGGTCTCTTCACCCATAATTTCAACATCAATGGGCACACTGTGTGCGTTTCAACTTTATCTCACACTACTTCCTCTTCCATATACTCTACCTTCCCAAAACATAGCCCATACTCTCTAGCCTCTATACTTTTGTTGTACATTTGGAATGGCTTCTATTCCTATCTCTGACTCTTGATGCTGTAACTATCCTTCAAGTGTCACCCTCTCCCCATTACTGATCTTCCTTATCAGGGAAAGATTTCTCCCTCTTGTGAACTTTGAATTCTTCTTGTACACTTTATATTTTTCTAGTTAATCAACCCCACCAGATCATGAACTGAAACTGTCTTAGAGGCCTTGATTTCTGAAGGGTGGGGAATGTCTTCATGTATCTTCTTTGAGGTCAAGTTCTTTATAATTTCATGACATTGAGTTTCATTTGTTATGTGGTAGTTGTTTTTTCCTTTCACATTGTTACAGTCATTGTGTATATTTTGTCTCTTTAAACTTCATTTTGTATAAGTTCACAGAAGTCTTTCTGTGTTTCTCTGTGTTTTTCTTCATGGTCATCATTTTATTTTG
Organism: Gymnobelideus leadbeateri; assembly: GCA_011680675.1. Taxonomy (NCBI): domain Eukaryota; kingdom Metazoa; phylum Chordata; class Mammalia; order Diprotodontia; family Petauridae; genus Gymnobelideus; species Gymnobelideus leadbeateri. Next base: position 176,029 of record WOXC01003750.1, read on the forward strand.
TTAATTCAATTTTATTTTATTTTCAACTCTGAATTCTCTCCTCTCATTGAAAAAGCAAGAAAACCAGAACTGATTACAAACATGTAGTGAAGGAAAAATATTCCCACATTTATAATCATCTTCAGTCATGTCCAACTCTTCTTTACTCCATTTGGAGTTATCTTGGCAAAGATACTGGAGTAGTTTGCCATTTCCTTCTCTAGCTCATTTTACAGCTGAGGAAACTTAGGCAAACAGGATTAAGTGCCTTGCTATTAGTCACACAGCTAGGAAATATCTGAGGCTCAATTTGAACTCAGGAAGATGAATTGAGTCTTCATGAATCTAGGCTCAGAACTCTGTCCACTGTGTCACTTAGCTCCCCATTCCCACATTAGATAGGTTTAAAAAATAAAAAAAGACAGAATGTATTCATCTGCATTGCAAGTCTATCCCATACTCTATTTCCAGAGGGTGGATAGCATGTTTCATCACGAATCTTTTGGAAATACAGTTGGTCATTGTGTTGATCAGAATTCTCAAATCTTTCAGTTATTTGTCTTTACAATATTGCTGGTATTATATAAATTGAGGATAGTTCTATGCATTTCATTTTGTTAGTTCATTTATTTTCCCCAGTGTCACTCAAACCACCCTCTTTTTGGAAGGTTTACTCCTAAAATAGTTCCTACCACAAATATGACACCATCAATGCATATAATTAACTTTTTCAATGTATTTAGTTTCACCGAATTTTTCATCTTTTTCTTTCTTTTTTTTAAATGCCTTGTTATAAGGGAAGATTCTCTGGGAGAAGAGGAAAGAATGTAAGAGAAAATTTAGGTGTGTATAAAAACAAAATCTAAATCAATAATTGTTTTAACAGAGGTATCTATCTAACCAGCACTTATTGAACTGACTTGAGAAATAAATTTGTATACTATAAGGCCCATTAAAATCTCAAATAAGAGCTAAATCAATCAGCTTAAAGGGGAGGAAAGTCATGGTAAGAATAGAGTCTTTGAAGTCAGGACAGGTATTCCCCAACATACAGAAGAGATATGTGACTAAAGGAATAAAAGTTTGTATAGGCAACCTCATTTTCCTGTCAAGATCCATTATCTAACAGTATATGCATTTTTTTTAAATTTTTATATTTAATCTTATTATGTTCCAATTAACAAGGATACTTTCTCTCCCTCCCCCTCACTTATTCCTCAGCATCAACAAACAACATTACAAGAAAAAGAAAACCCTGATAATATGTGTCAAGTAAAACAAATTTCCTCATAAGCCATATCCAAAAATGCTCATCATATTGTACATTTTGAATCTGTCACACCTCTGTCAGGAGACAGGTAGCATGTTTCATCTTTGGTGCTCTGGAATTGTGGTTCATCATTGCATTTACCAGAATTCTAAAGTCTAAGTCGTTATTTTTTTGCTTTTTAATGGTATTCTAATTATATAAATTGCTTCACAAGTTCTGTTCACTTCACTCTCCACTAGTTTATAATGTTACTAAGTTTCTCTGAAACTTTATTTTGTCATTTCTTATGGCATAGTAATATCTCTTTCCATATATATATCAAATTTTGTTTTGACATTACCCAAAATAGGCACCTCTTTAGTTTTCAGGGGGTTTTTGCTACTACAAAAAAAGTTTCTATAAATATTTTTGCACATGTGGGTCCATTTTCCTCTTTCTTTGAAATCTTTGGGTCTCATGGCTAATAGTGGTATTGCTGAGTCAAAGGATATTCAGACAACAGGCATTTATTATACATCCATCCACTGTGTCCCAGGTATTACGCTAAATACTGGGAAAGAAAGGCAGGCCAAAAACAAAAAACCAGTCCCTGTTCTCAAGGAGCTCAGTCTAAAAAGGGAAACATGTAAACAATTAGATACAAACAAGTTATCTACAACTAGAGATTCTCTCAGAGGGAAGGCACTAAGACTGGAAAATGCTTTTTTTGCAGAATGAAAAGATTTTAGATGAGATTTGAAGGGATCTGGGTGGCAAAGGTGGTAGGACAAGAGTTCTAGACATGGAGGACTGGAAGTGAAAAGGTTCAAGTTTAAAGACAGACTATTACAAGGAACATAAACAGCAAGAAGGCCAGGATTATAGGATTTCTGAGTACACTGACGGGAGTGTGGTATAAAAAAAAAATTAAAAGGGTAGCAAGGACCCAGGTTATGAAGCACTTTAAAAGCTAAACAGAAGACTTTATATTTGATACTGGAGGTAAAAGGAACCACTGGACTTGATTGAATAGGAAGATGATATGGTCAGACTTTCACTTTAGGAATATCAATTTGACACCAAATGAAAGATGGAATATGGAGAGACCTGACATAGGGAGAGCAAGCAGCAGGCTACTGAAATAATGCATGTGTGAGGTGATGAAGGCATGCACCAAGGTGATGGTAGCATCAGAAGAAAGAAGGCAGAAACAACAGGACTTAGCAATAGATTGAATTGGAAGGTGAGAAAGGGTCAATGATTGTATGCCTGGGAAACTAACAGGATAGTTGGTACCCTTGATAGTAACAGAAGTTCAGACAAGGAAAGGATCTGGAAGGAAAGAAAATGAGTTCATTTTTGGACAGGTTTTTAAGAGGTCTACAAGACATCCATTTGAGATATTCAACATGCAGTTGGAGATGTATGACTTTTGTGACACAGTTCCAAACTGCTTTCCAGAATGACTGGCCCAATTCACAGATACATCAACAGTGTATTAGAAGGACATGTATTCCTAAGAGGCTGCTGCTCTTCTTTCTTCCTTGCTTCCCATCAAGACTACTTAAAAGCAAGAAATGATGAAGAGGCAGACTTCAGAGACAACTGGAAAGACTTATATGAAGTGATGCTGAGTGAAGGGAGCAGAACCAGGAGAGCATTGTACACAGTAAAAGCCACAGTGTGTGAAGAATGATTTTGATAGACTTAGCCCTTCTCCACAATGCAAGGACATAAAACAATTCCAAAGAACACAAGATAGAAAATGCCAGTCACATCCAGAAAAAGAACTATGGAGAATGAAGAATGAAGCAGACTATTTTCTTTTTTGTTTTGTTTTATTTTGTATTTTTTTTCTTTCTCATGGTTTTTCCCATTCATTATAATTCTTCTATACAATATGAGTAATGAGAAAATGTGTTTAGTAGGAATGTATGTGTAGCACCCATATCAGACTGCAAGCTATCTTTGGGTGGGGGAAAGGGGGGGAAGGGGAATTTAAAACTTATAGAAGTGAGTGTTGAAAACTAAAACTAAATCATTTAATTTTTTAAAAGACCACTTAAAAGTAGCCCTTCCCTCAACCTCACCAAAAAAGTAAGTATAACTCACTTAAGTTAACAAAACACTGAAATAACTAGTCTACTGGCTTAAAAAACCGTCCTAAAGCTTTAAAATGCTTCCTAGCACTTCAGATTGATATACAACGTCTTATTATTTGGATCATTTTTTTAACTCTTCAACAACAAACCACCAACCACAACCACAACTCACATTTCTAAAGTGTTTTAAGGTTTGGCAAAGCACTTCCTCTCACAAGCACCCTATGATGTTGATAGTATATGTGTGATTATCCCAGCTTTACAGATAAGTAAAGGTTAAATGCTTTGTAACAAGTCATACAATTACTAGCAGAACTTGAACTCAGGTCTCCTGAATCCAAGTATAGTACTTTCTACTATAACCATACTGCTCTTATGAAGGTATCTATGATGTATTAAAAGAAGACAAAGTCTTCTTTAAATGGATTGCCTTTAGAAAAGTAAAAGATATGGGGGCAGCTAGGTGGCGCAGTGAGTAGAGCGCTGGCCCTGGAGTCAGAAGGACCTGAGTTCAGATCCGGCCTCTGACACTTAACACACACACAAATAAAAACCTAGCCATGTGACCTTGGGCAAGTTACTTAACCCCAATTACCCTCCAAAAAAAAAAAAGTAAAAAATAGGGACTGGTTGGTTGTTGTCCATTCTTTAAGAGGACCAAAATGGGGGCGGCTAGGTGGCGCAGTGAGGAAGAGCGCCAGCCCCGGAGTCAGGAGGACCTGGGATCAGTTTGGGCCTCAGAAAACTAGCACCCACACATAAATAATAACTAGCCAGGTAACTTTAAGCAAGTTAATTAACCCCAACTGCTTTAAAAAAAAAAAAAAAAGAGGACCAAAATTATATCACTGTGTTAAAAGTCAAGTTACATTGTGTCCAACTGTGGCCAGGAAAAATATACTTAAAAAGGAAGGGGGGGTGGGGGGAGTGCCAAGATGGTGGAGTAGAAACAGCATTTCAGAGTGCTCTCCCACCAGACCTCTTCCAAACCATGTAAAAGGGACTCTGAACAACTTCTGGAGCCCCAGCACCCATAGAACAACACAGAGAAGCTAACCCCCTGCTGAGGACAGCCCAGCAGCCCTGCAGAGAGGGCCAGCGCAGCACTCTGGGAGCCAACAGCTCAGCATGGAGGGCCGAGCCCAGGTCCAGGTCCGCATGAGCCACGGTTTTAACCCCAGGAAGGCCGGGCCAGCAGCCTGCTGGAGGGACCCCAAAACACCAGCAGCTGTGGCAATTCCAGAATAATCAACACAGACATGCCTAGGACAAAGTAAGAGGTTAGTGCCCTATGGACTTTGGGACCAGTACCTGGGGAACGTATCGGCTTCCTCCCCTGGGGCCTAGAAGGCACTGAGGAAACACTCGCCATTTTGCAGCTTCAGTGGCAGCATCAGCTCCTGGCCTGCAAACTGTAGGGAGATCCAGCAATCAGTCTTGGAGGGTAATCACTCTTGCTTTAACCTGCTTGGATCTTGTTTTGTGATCTGGGGGGAGGTCTGGGGTGGTATCCAACTTGCCGGAACCGGAAGTTGTGAAGACCCCAACATTCAGGAGGGAAACTCCCCTGTCTGGTGGCAGAGTCCTACTGTGGCAACAAGCCCAAAAGTCAAGTAATTAAGTGGCAACATGCCTAGGGAAAGAAAACAAAATAAACAGAAAAATGCAACATTAGACTCCTATTTTAGGGGCAAAGAGGATCGAAGCATAGAACAGGAGGAGGACTGTGGGGTCAGAAATCCTGCACCAAAAGCCCCAAAAGGAAAATATGAGCGGGTTACAGGCCAAAGAGGACCTTAAAAAGCAGATAAGAGAAGTGGAGGAAAAATTGGGAAGACAAATGAGAAGGATGCAGGAAAAGTATGAAATGAAAGTCAACAGTCTGACTGAGGAAAACAACACCTTAAAAAATAGACTAACTCAAATGGCAAAGGAGACCCAAAAGGGCAATAAGGAGAAGAATGCCTTAAAAAGCCAAATTTGCCAGATGGAAAAAGAATCTCAAAAGTTCACTGAGGAGATTCATTCCTTCAGAGTTAGGCTGGAGCAAATGGAAGCTAATGACTTTATGAGAAACAAGATGCTGTTAAACAGATCCAAACAAATGAAAGAATAGAAAGCAATGTGAAATATCTCATGAGAAAAACCACTAACCTGGAAAACAGATCCAGGAGAGACAATTTAAAAATTATTGGACTACCTGAAAGCCATGATCAAAAAAAGAACCTAGAAATCCTCAAGGAAAATTGCCCTGATATTTTAGACCCAGAGGGCAAAATAGAGGTTGAAAGAATCCACATACCACCTCCTGAAAAAGATTCCAAAAAGAAAACTCCCAGGAGTATTATAGCCAGGTTCCAGAATCCCCAGATCAAGGAGAAAATACTACAAGCAAACAGGAAGAAACAATTTCAATATTGTGGAAACACAATCAGAATAGCCCAGGACTTGGCAGCTTCTACACTGAGGGATCGAAGGGCATGGAATATGATATTCCAGAGGGCAAAAGAACTGGGAATGAACCCAAGGGTCACCTACCCAGCAAAACTGAGTATTTTGTTTCAGGGGAAAATATGGTCATTCAGTGGAATAGAGGACTTTCAAGCATTCTTGAGGAAAAAACCAGAATTGAATAGAAAATCTGACATCCAGACACAAGAAGCAAGAGATGCCTAAGAAGGTAATCAGGGAAAAGAAATCAAAAGGAACTTATCAAAGTTGAACTATTTACATTCCTATATGGAAAAACAATAACTGTGACTGATGAAACCTTTCTCAGTATGAAAATAATGGAAGAGTATATGGGTATATGAATACATATGTGAATGTGTGTATATATGTTTACAGTTATACATGGATAGAGGTCACAGGTTGAATTTGGTAGGAAGGGATGATACTTAAGGGGTGAAGTTATGAGGTGAGAGAGGAGAGTGGCAAGAGGAGATGGGGAGAGACAGGGTAGGGTAAACTATCTCATGTAGAAGAAGCAAGGGGAAGGGAAGAACAGGAAGGCAAAAAGACAAAACCATATTCTCATTCAATGTGGCTCAGGGAGAGAATGACATACATACTAAATGGGATATCTAACCCAGCTGGTGAGTAGGGGGAAGGGGGATGAGAGGGGGGATGATGGAGGGGAGGGCATCCTTGGGGAGGGGAGGTTGGAAGTACCCACTATAGAAGAGGGACAGGATCAAAGTAGGGAATGGACCAGGTGGGGGGTGGGATGGGTGGGAGGGAATTATAAGCAGTCTTTTACAATATATCGACTATGGTAATGTTTTGGTTCACTATACATGTACAACACATACTGAATTGCTTATCTTCCCAGAGAGAATGGGTGACAAGGGAGGAAGAGAATGGATCTGAAATTCGAGGTTTTAAAATTAAATGTCTCAAATATATATAAATACTATTATTAATACTATTTTACATGTAATTGGGAGATAAAATGTTCAGGCATTGGGGCACAGAGACTCACCTCACCCTAATGGTAAAGTCGAAGGGGGTATGGGAGAAGATATGGGAGAGAACAGATTGGATTGAGGGGATATCTTGTGAGACTGCTATTCTGGGGTGGTGGGTAGGGGAAAAAATGGGGAAAAAATTGTAACTCAAAATCTGGCGGAAATGAATGATGTAAACCAGAAATCAATAAAGCATTTGTAAAAATTTTAAAAAGGAAGGGAACATGTTAGCCTGCTGTCTTAATAGATATTTATCTGGATTCAAAAAGTGGCTTGAAGGAGCTGTGAGTTGAAATAGTTAAATATGAACCTTTAATTCACAATAACAATATCCAAAATTTACCAAATGGCATTTACCAAGTCAGAATCATTCTGGAAATGGATTTGAAAGAGATGATGTAAGGAAAGTTTGATTTTTTTTTCTCTGTTAACAATTCCCACTCAGATTGCCCAAAAATATTTGGTAAAATGAAGGGGCTAAGCCAGGCACTGAACACACCTTTTACCCCTGCTACTAGAGATGCTGAGGCTAACTGATCCTAGAACTCTGAATTTCTAAACTACAACAGGCTAAAGCTGATAGGGTGTCCACACTAAGTCTGGAACCAATATGGTAAGCACCTAAGAGTAACAAGACACCAGGCTGCCTAAGGAGGGACAAACTGGCCCAAGTCAGAAACAGAGTACATGAAAGCTTCTGTGGTAATCAATAATGTGATCAGGCCCATAAGAAGCTATTGTACTTCCATCATGGGCAAGACAGGGGATAATAATGAAGGGGGATAATGGAGGAGAGGGATGATAAAAAAAGATGAAGGTGGGGAGGGACTTAGGACCTGGACTAAATGATATATCAAGTTGCTTTTATCATGTGCCCACAGGCAACAAGTAATATCATTTCATGAACCATAAGGTCATCTCATATAGACTGTCCCAAAAGTCAAGTTTTAATAGCTATACATTAACAATGATAATATGAAGTTAATAGAGTTCATAAGTCTCAGACATAATGGATATGAAATATAAATCAAAACAAAAGAGTTAGAAGGAACCTTAGAAACTATATAGTCTAGAGGATTATGGGGAAATGATGCCATGTTAGGACCTAAGGGAGACAAGTTCTACCACAAATATCCCAATAAAGTTCTAAAAATGCACCAGAAGGAATAGTGATAAAGAAAATACAAAGAGAATCAACTATAAACTCCTTTATACAGTTCAAGACTAAACAAAAACACTGCCAGAATCCTATAGTACAGAGCAGTGATAAGCTAGAGTAGGTAGAAAGTGAGATGCAAAGCAGCCTAGTCTGACAAAAGAAGATAAGGAAGGCCAGAACAGAACCCAGCTTGAGGTGACATACCCATTCCATTCAATGAGACAGGCCTAGACTAGCATTCAAGCAACCTGTGCCTGCCTCAGTACCTAGAGAGATCCATTCCAGCATTCTGAACAACAGAAGACATAGGTAGACAATTCCTGCAGAAGGCAGGGCCTGGTGTTGACCACTGAACTCATGAGTATATGAGCATTATCTGACCCAAGCATAAACTCATGCCCCCCAATCCAGAAAGTGAGGCCAGAGAAATGAGTAAAAAGGTGGAAAAAATGCTTAACTCAATGAAGAAATAGTTTAGACTGAGAGACATCCAAGGGATAAGTCCAAAAGAGAAAATAATCTATAATAAACCTAAAAAGAACTTCGGAGAAAAGAATACCATAAGGACTACAAAAATACCCAGGTAAAATAAAAAGAGATACAAAATGGAATACTAGTGAAGTAAAAAATGGCAAAGAGAATTAATACCTTGGAATGTAAAGTGGTAAACTTACCTAACATTACTGAACTTCCTAAAAACCAGAAAAGGCCAAATAGAAAAATGACTCAAAAAGACAAAAAAAATTTTTTTTTAAAAATCAGAAAGAAATTTAAGATGTATATAGTTATCAAAATCAAGTGACCCAGAAAAGAGGTCATGGAGAGTTTATCTAAGAATCATTAGGCTACCATAAACTATATCATCCAATTTCTTCAAACTATGGAACCCAAAAGAGAACAAGTGCCTAGCCAAAGGCCATACCCACAGGAATGTTTCTCCTATTGAAAAATTAGGAAAGGAATTCTTAAAGTCGTATGGAAAGTTTTAGAGAGGAAGTTTAGGAATAAGAGTAAATGCTCACATTTTTTTATTTCTTTCTGAGAATGAGAAACTGTTAAACTCATGAGAAACCTGAAGGTTCAGAGAATGCTAACAGAAAACAGAACCAGCCTCTCCTTTCCATATCAGCTCTTTAAATCCAATACTGAAATAACCAGAAGTTTAACAATTACCTCCAGTTATTTCATTCATTTATTAAACACCTGCATGCAAAGTGTTGAAGGAGGGGAAATGACATGACAGCTATATAATGCACTGGGAATCAGAAATTATACAGTCTGATTCCTAGCCCTATTATTATTCACTACCTATGAAGTAAATCCCTCCCTAATGTGCAAAACAACATTAAATTAAACTAACTCCAAGATCCTGAACAACTCAAAATCCTAGATCCCTAAGAAAAAGGCACTTCCCTAAGCTTCCAATCTTATAGGAAACAAAACAAGACACAGATTAAATAAGTGTATATTATCAAAATGCCATCAGTTCAGATGATGGAAAAATCACCTCCAACTTGGTGGATAAGGACTTGACTAATATGTAAATAGAGATCCAGGTCATTAAATTCCTGACAGAGTTTCTTTGTGGTATTTTCAACTGAGCAAAAAGTAAATTCGGGCATATTTCTATGGCAAGAGACTAGGACTAGTACAGGGAATAGCCTATCACTCTATATAAGTGCTAACAAAATTTTTAAGTTAAAAAAAGTAGCTGAAACCAGCAATATACTGAACATGAAATTCCACATGTAACAAATTTTTCTTTAGTCATTCATACAATTGCTCTTTACCTTCTTTCTTGAAAAGAAAAGAAAATACTTTTATATTAAGTAAAATAGAACATTTCTTGTCACTGAACATTAGCTTTTCAAAGTACCTTGCCTTTCGTTATCTTTCCAGAGCCAGAATAAATAAGGGTGAATGCTTGCCTGCCAGTAGCACCAGCAGAGTCTCACTTAAAAATTCAAGGAGACAAAAAGTACTCTTGTGGAAAATAGCTATTATCTTCCCTAACACTGTATGTATTCAAAGATAACTTGAAAAAAACATCATGGAACTGTAAATAGCTTGGAAATTACCTACTTCCTATAAGGAATACCACACTATCCCTTGCAAACTGAGTGACCTTGAGAAAGGACAATCTTCTCAACTTTCAGTTCTTCATTTATAAACGGGGATCCTAAGAATTCATCTACTTCACTAAGGTGTAGGGATAAGGGAGTTGAACTGGATGATCTCTAAAGTTCCTCCCAGTCTGAACATTCTGTCATTTGGTGAGGTTTTCTAAAAACAGGCCCTGCCATTATATGTGAAAATTGCCTTCTAAACTGTACAGTACCAAACAAATACAAGAGATATCCCTTTGATATCTCTCAGTCCCAACTATTTAGAATAAGAGAATGCCAATGCTAGAAAAGACCTTTAAAGATCCCCTTAGTCCAATCTCCTAGCTCTATTAATTATACCAACATATTGTGTTATATATGCTACTAATTTCCATTTTTTTTTAACAAGGGAGAAAATTAAGGCCCAGAGCATTAAATGAATTGCATAAAATTATAATGTTTTATAGCATTTTATAGCTCTTACCTTTCACTTGACGAAAGCAAAAAAAAAATCATAGTTTATGGTCACTGGAAAAGTTAGTATAGGTTTGGAATACAAAACTGGACTAAGATGATTCATTTCAGCTTCAAGTGGCTTTTTTCTCTTTAATAGAAAATATTCCCCAATTTAAATATCCATTTAAGTCTCATCTCTTACAACCAATTTTCAAAAATAACCCACTGTGCTTCACCATAACTTCATCAAAACTGCCCAGAAAGAAAACGTCCATTGTCTTCAATGTACAGAAAACCACTAACAGAATTTCACAAAAACACGAAAACATCACGGCTTGTCTGAATAGATTGAGATAACCCTACATGAAGCTTTCCAGAGACTAGTACTTATTCCTATGCTATAAACCTTTTATTACTTAAGTCTTCAGAATTTACGCTTATATAACAAATAATGATAATGAATACTAAATAATACACAAAATAATGAACTGTGGAAGACACAGATACTTCAGTCTTCTCAGTAATTCAGCATTCACTTTGGGTACCATAAAAATAGCTCAGAATTTCAATAATTACTGCACTTCTAAAGATAAAGACTAAGTCACTTAAGGTATGGTTTATAATAAGGTATGCTATTATTCCTGAACTGTCCACATTATCAATGTCTAAAAAACAATCTAATATTTCTTTTCATTTGACTCTCCTCCTTTTATGACAATTTGGAAAGATGACAAGGGCACCATGGTATGAACAAGCTTAAAGTCATGCTTTTCCCACCTACTCAAACTATAAAAAGCAGTTTATTTACTGAAATTAAGTTTTGGGGTAGGAAATCCAATAAAAGACGATTTGTTATCCCAAGAAAGAATGACATATGTCACATCTTCTACATTTATATAAAACATACACGTGACATCCATGTAAAAACAGTTGCTAACAGTAAACATCCCTCCCTGTTCTCTGGAGAACAGTGGTGGCAGAAGGTGGTGGCCAAATGAGGTATATGTTTTCAGACAAAGCCAGTGTGTGGTTTCATTTTATTCAGATACACTTTCTGGTTATAGGAGAGGGTGCTACGGGGGACAGAGCATGTCTTTGGGAAGTAGGAAGGAAGCATTAAGACTTGGTAGGTTGTTATTTTATCTCTCTCCCATATTTTGTATATCTTTATGCCTAACACTGAGCACAATAGTATGCACACAATTGGTAAATTTTAAAATTTGTTAAATGAATAAATGATAACTGAAAATAAAGACAACTAGGAGGGGGGCAGAGCCAAGATGGAGGAGTAGAAACAGCGCGTCCAAGGCACTCTTACCCCAGATCACCTCCAAACTATGTAAAAGGGGACTCTGAACAACTTCTGGAGCCCCAGCACCCACAGAATGACACAGGGAAGCTAACCTCCCACTGAGGACAGCCCAGCAGCCCTGCAGGAAGGACCAGTGCAGCGGAGCCGACAGTGAAGTGCATGCGCAGGGAGCAGAGCACAGGTCCGCCTGAGTCACGGTTTTAGCCCCAGGGCGGCAGGGCCAGCAGCCAGCTGGAGGGACCCCAGAACACCAGCAGCTGTGGTGACTCCAGAATTATCAACATAGACATGCCTAGGACAAAGTGAGAGGTTAGTGCCCTATGGACTTTGGGACCAATATTTGGGGAACGCATCAGCTTCCTCCCCTGGGGGCTAGAAGGCACTGAGGAGACACTCGCCATTTTGCAGTTTCCAGTGGCAGCCCCAGCTCCTGGCCTGCGAACTGTAGGGAGATCCAGCAATCAGTCTTGGGGGTTAATCACTCTTGCTTTAACCTCCCTGGATCTGGATTGTGATCTGGAGGGGAGATCTGGGGTGGGTATCCAGCTTGCCAGAAAGCTGTGAAGACCCCAACGTTCAGGACGAAAGCTCCCCTGTCTGGTGGCAGAGGCCTACTGTGGCAACAAGCCCAAAAGTCAAGTAATTAAGTGGCAACATGTCAAGGCAAAGGAAACAAAATAACAGAAAAATGCAACCTTATACTCCTATTTTGGGGGCAAAGAAGATCGAAGCATAGAACAGGAAGAGGTCTGTGAGGTCAGAAATCCTGCTCCAAAAGCCCCAAAGGAAAATATGAGCGAGTTACAGGCCATAGAGGACCTTAAAAAGGACTTTAAAAATCAAATAAGAGAAGTGGAGGAAAGACTGGGAAGAGAAATGAGAAGGATGCAGGAAAAGTATGAAATGAGGGTCAACAGCCTGACTGAGGAAAACAACACCTTAAAAAATAGACTAACTCAAATGGCAAAGAGGCCCAAAAGGGCATTAAGGAGAAGAATGCCTTAAAAAGCCAAATTTGCCAGATGGAAAAAGAATCTTAAAAGCTCACTGAGGAGATTCATTCCTTCAGAGTTAGACTGGAGCAAATGGAAGCTAATGACTTTATGAGAAATCAAGATGCTGTTTAGCAGATCCAAACAAATGAAAGAATAGAAGGCAATGTGAAATATCTCATGGAAAAAACCACTGACCTGGAAAATAGATCCAGGAGAGACAATTTAAAAATTATTGGACTACCTGAAAGCCATGATCAAAGAAAGAACCTAGAAATCACCCTTCAAGAAATTCTCAAGGAAAACTGCCCTGATGTTTAGACCCAGAGGGCAAAATAGAGGTTGAAAGAATCTACCATTCACCTCCTGAAAAAGATCCTAAAAAGAAAACTCCCAGGAATATTATAGCCAGGTTCCAGAATCCCCAGATCAAGGAGAAAATACTACAAGCAAACAGGAAGAAACAATTTCAATATTGTGGAAACACAATCAGAATAGCCCAGGACTTGGCAGCTTCTACACTGAGGGATCGAAGGGCATGGAATATGATATTCCAGAGGGCAAAAGAACTGGGAATGAACCCAAGGGTCACCTACCCAGCAAAACTGAGTATTTTGTTTCAGGGGAAAATATGGTCATTCAGTGGAATAGAGGACTTTCAAGCATTCTTGAGGGAAAAAACAGAGTTGAATAGAAAATCTGACATCCAGACACAAGAAGCAAGAGGTGCCTGAGAAGGTAATCAGGAAAAAGAAATCAAAAGGAACTTATCAAAGTTGAGCTATTTACATTCCTATATGGAAAAACAATAACTGTGACTGATGAAACCTTTCTCAGTATGAAAATAATGGAAGAAGGGTGTATGGTCATATGAATATATATGTGAATGTGTGGATATATGTTTACAGGTATACATGGATAGAGGGCACAGGTTGAATTTGGTGGGAAGGGATGATACTTAAGGGGTGAAATTATGAGGTGAGAGAGGAAAGTGGCAAGAGGAGATGGGGAGAGACAGAGTAGGGTAAACTATCTCATGTAGAAGAAGCAAGGGGAAGTGGTTGCAAGGGAGGGGGAGAATAGGAAGGCAAAAAAGGCAAAACCACATTCTCATTGAATTTGGTTCAGGGAGAGAATGACATACATACTAAATGGGATATCTCAACCTGCAGCAGAATAGGTGGAAGGGAGATGAGAAGAGGGATGATGGATGGGAGGGCATCCTTGGGGGGAGGGGAGGTTGGAAGTACCCACTATAGAAGAGGGACAGGATCAAGTAGGGAATGGGCCAGGTTGGGGGTGGTATGGGTGGGAGGGAATTATAAGCAGCCTTGTACAATATATCTACTATAGTAATATTTTGCATAGCTATACACGTACAACACATACTGAATTACTTATCTCCCCAGAGGGAATGGGTAGCAAGGCAGGAAGGAAATGGATCTGAAATTCGAGGTCTTAAAATTAAATGTTTCAAATATATATAAATACTATTATCAATACTCTTTTGCATGTAATTGCGAGATAAGATGTGCAAGCATTGGGCACAAAGACTCTAATGGAAAAGTCGAAGGGAGTATGGGAGAAGATATGGGAGAGAGCAGATTGGAGGAAGGGATATCTTGTGGGACTGCTATTCTGGGATGGTGGGTAGGGGAAAAATGGGGAAAAAAACTGTAACTCAAAATCTGGCGGAAATGAACCAGAAGTTAATAAAGCATTTGTTTAATTTTTTTAAATGCTTAATAATGGACAGATTCTCTAGGATTAACTGACATGGGCTATTTTCTGTTCTGCTCTGTCACTGCATATCTGAAAGTCTCTTCCAGGGGACTCAGAAAATCACAGGAGGATTCCTAGAAATGGATGAGCAGTGACTAAAGCAGAACCCTGGAAGCTAGCATCACAACAAAGTAAACATTAAAACAATAAAGTGAAATTGAATGGTGAAAAGAAAAGAATTATGCTAAAGATCATCTTCCCCCCCCCAGAAACATTCCCATGGAAAAACATAATCCTAAACTCAAACTTCACCCACCTCTCTGAAACAAAGAGCAAACCAAGAGCAAGAGAAGATAGTTTTTATATTTAAGAAAAGTTCTTCTTTGAAGGCGTTGAGTTATCAGCTGAAAAATCTATAAAAATGTGTCAATTAAAATTATAGCTACAAAATGCAATAATTTATCTAGCCAACTATGAAAAAATCTTGCTAAGCAAACATTATTACCATTCAAGGATTCAAGTACCCTAAATCCAAACATAAAAAGAAAATCCATTCACAGTATTTATAAGTTATACTATTCACAAACAATATAAACAAATGTATAGTATTTAATTGGAAATGTATAACATCGGTATTTCAAATCAGTTATAAAATTCCCATGATCTCCCAAGGAAAAGACAACTAGGGAGGCAAAGCCAAGAAGGTAGAGAAATAGCAGGGACCTGCCTGAGCTCTCCCTAAAACCCTTCCAAACAACTTTAAATAATTCCCCAACGCAGAACCAGGAGAACATGGTACACAGTTACAGCCACATTGTGTAATGACTAGCTTTGACAGATTTGGATCTTCTCAGCAAAGGAAGGTTCTAAGACAGTTCCAAAAGGCTCATGATGGAAAATGCTATCCACATCCAGAGAAAGAACTTGGGAATCTGAATGAAGATCAAAACATACTATTTGCTCTCTTTTTTGTTTTGTTCTGTTTCTTCTTTCTCACATTTCTTTCCAGTAGTTATAATTCTTTTTTACAACATGACTAATGTGAAAATGTTTAATATAAATGTACGTGTAAAGCCTATATCAGATTGCACACTGTCTTGGGGAAGGGGGAGGGAAAGGATTGGGAGAAAATTGTGAAAACACAAAAGCTTGTGGAACTGAATAGTTATAATTCTTCTTTACAACATGACTAACATGAAAATGTTTAATATAAATATATGTGTAGAGCCTATATCAGATTGCACACTGTCTTGGGGAAGGGGGAGGGAAAGGGTTGGAAGAAAATTGTGAAAACACAAAAGCTTGTGGAACTGAATGTTATAAACTAAAAATAAATAAATAATAACAATTTCCCAAAACAAATTCTGGAGCAGCAGAACCCACAAAAGGATGGGGTGAAACAATTTTCCAGCCAAAGACAAATTAGAAAGTCAGCAGAAAAGGTCCGCTACACCTGGGTAAGGATGGAGGACACTCCAAGAAACCAGCAGCAAACCCTGGGGGCAATTGAATCAATCATGGTAGTGGCAATTTCCAGACCTGTCAGTCCACAGACAGTAAAAAGGTCAGACAGCTAGCTGGTCAGAAGGAGATTACAGGGGGTCCCTTTGCTAGCACCAGGGGCTGAACTCCTTGCACTTACCATACTTTGATCTGGTTCTCAGTCCTGGGGTGAGAAGGAGCACTAG
Organism: Gymnobelideus leadbeateri; assembly: GCA_011680675.1. NCBI lineage: Eukaryota > Metazoa > Chordata > Mammalia > Diprotodontia > Petauridae > Gymnobelideus > Gymnobelideus leadbeateri. The sequence continues at coordinate 192,260 of WOXC01003750.1, forward strand.
CACAGCAGAGCTTTCATCTAAAAGAGAACTAGGATACTGGTCACAGTTCCAGCGCAGAAAAAACTGTGCTCACTCAAAGGTCAGCAGAGTAGTAAACACACCTCTCTCGAGATTATACTAACATAGAAGAACCAAAAACTTACAGGTCTCCCAACTGTACAAAGAACTGTACAAAGAAGCTCAAGCTCAGGCAGTGCCTCCTCCACTCCAGAAGCAGAACACCCCTTCAGCACAGAGCTAAAAGTTAAGAACTAGGCTAGATAAATGAACAAGCAATAGAAAAAGATCATGATTATAAAAAGTTACTACAGTGACAGGGAAAATCAAAACACAAAGTGAGAAGAAGACAACAAGATCAAAACTACTACAAAGTCTCAAAGAAAAATATGAATTGGTCTCAGGCCATGAAGGAGCTCAAAAATCATTTTTAAAATCAAGTAAGAGGCAGAGAAAAAAATGGGAAAATAATTGAAAGTGATACAAGAAAATTATGAAAAGACAATTAACAGCTTGGTAAAAGAGGCACAAATAATACCAAAGAAAATAACACCTTAAAAAAAAACAGAACAGAGGGGCAGCTCCATGGCACAATGAATAGAGCACTGGCCCTGGAGTCAGGAGGACCTGGGTTCGGATCCGGCCTCAGACACTTCACACACACACACACACACACACACACACACACACACACACACAAAACTAGCCGTGTGACCTTAGGCAAGTCACTTAACCCCAACTGGCCTCCAAAAAGAAAAAGAAAAAAAAAAACAGAACAGGCCAAACAGTAAAAGACGCACAAATATCCAATGATAAGAAGAATGCCTTGAAAAGCAGAACTGGCAATTGGAAAGAGGGATAAAAATTCAATGAAGAAAAGAACTCCTTAAAAAGTAGAACTGGTCAAATGGAAAAGGAGGTATGAAAGATCATTGAAGAAAATAATTCCTTAAAAATCAGAACTGGGGAAGTGAAGGCTAATGATTTTGAGACATCAAGAAACAAATCAAAAACAAAAATCAAAAGAATGAAAAAATGGAAGAAAACTGTTTAATATCTCACTGGAAAAAAACTGACCTGGAAAACAGATTGAGGAGAGATAATTTAAGAATTACTGAACTACCTGAAAGCCATGATTAAAAAAAAAAAAAAGAGGGGCCCTAGACATCTTTCAAAAAATTATCAAGGAAAACTGCCTGATATCCTAGAACCAGAGGGTAAAATAGAAATGGAAAGAATCTACTGATCATCTCCAAAAAGAAATTCCAAAATGCAAATTTCTAGGAATATTATAATCAAATTCCAGAGCTCCCAAGTCAAGAAGAAAATACTGCAAACAGTCAAAAAGAAAAAATTCAAATACTGTGGAGTCACAGTCAGGATAACACAAGATTTAGTAGTTTCTACATTAAAGTACTGGAGGGCTTGGAATATGATATTCCAGAGGGTAAAAGAGCTAGGATTACAACCAAGAATCACCTACCAAACAAAACAAGAGTATAATGGGAGGATGGGAAGGATAGACATTCAATGAAATAGAGGACTTTCAAAAATTCTTGATGAAAAAACTAGAGCTAAATAGAAAAATTTGACTTTCAAATACAAGACTCAAGATAAATAGGAAAGACAATCAGAAGGGATTCGATAAGATTAAACTGTTTACATTCCTACATGAGAAGATGATACTCATAACTCCTAAAACCTTTCTCATTATTAGAGCAGTTAGAAGTATATGCAGCGGGCACAGAGAGGAGTTGAATATGATAGGATGATTATCTAAAAAATAAAATTAAGGGGTAAGAAAAAACAAAGGAGAGATAGAATGGGGTAAATTACCTGACATAAAAGAGGTGCAAAAGCTTTTACAGTGGAGGGGAAGAGTATGTGAACTTTACTCTCATTGGAATTGGCTCAAACAGGGAATAACATACACATTCAGTTCGGTACAGAAATCTATCTTACCCTACAGGAAAGTGGGAGGGGAAAGAGATAAAAGGAAGGCAAGGGCACACCTGATAGAAGGGAGGGTGAATTAGGGGAGTCAAAAGCAAAACACTTTTGAGAATGGACAGGGTGAAAACAAAGATTAGGATAAACTGGGGGAAAAGAAGATGGAGGCAAATACAGAGTTAGTAAACAAAACTGTGAGAAAAAATTTTACAGCAAGTTTCTCTGATGAAGACCTCATTTCTCAAATATATAGAGAACTGAGTCGAAGTTACAAAATAAGAGCCATTCCTCAATTGATAAATGGTCAAAGAGTATGAACAGGAAGTTTTCAGATGAAGTAATCAAAGCTATCCATAGTCATATAAAAAAAACGCTCTAAATCACTATTGATTAGAGAAATACAAATTAAAACATCTCTGAGCTACCATCCCATACCTATCAGATTAGCTAATATGACAGAAAAGAAAAATGATGTTGGAGGGGATGTGGGAAATTTGAGACCCTAATGTACTCTTGGTGAAGCTATACACCAATTCAACCATTCTGTAGAGCAAATTGGGGTTATGCCCAAAAAGCTGTGAAATTGAATGAAAATCATTCATAACCTTTGACCAAGCAATACTAAGTCTGTATCCCAAAGAGATAAAAAACAAAAAGGAAAAAGACTTATAAATTAAGGGGATGTCGGTCAACTGGGGAATGGCTGAACAAGTAAGTTGTTGCAATTGTAACAGAATACTATTGTGCTAAAAGAAATGATGAGCAAGATGTTCTCAGAAAAACCTGGGAAAACTTACATTAACTGATAACGTGTGAGAAGAAACCGGAGAACATTGTAACAGCAATACCATATGATCACCTGTCAATGACTTAGCTATCCTTAGCAATACAGTGATCCAAGACAATTCTGAAGGACTTATGATGAAAAAAGCTATCCGTCTTCAAAGAAAGAACTAATGGAGTATAAATGCAGATCACAACATACTTTTTATTTATTTTTCTTGGGGTTTTTTGGTCTGTTGTTTTCTTTTACAACATGACTAATATGAAAATACGTTTCACATGACTGCACATCTATAGTCTATATCAAATTGTTTTACTTCTCAATGATGGGGGGGAAGAAGAGAAATTGAAAATTAAAAAAATATAAATGAAGGCTAAAAAAAATGTCTTACATGTAATTGGGGAAAAAATAAAATACTAAATTCTAAAAAGAAAAAGACAACTGACCTGTGCCCCTTCTAAGTCTAACAATTTATATTCTGTGTTCTTTGTAACTCTGACATTCTATGATTTTGACTCTTTAAAAAAGCCATTTAGGGGCGGCTAGGTGGCGCAGTGAGTAAGAACGCTGGCCTCGGAGTTGGGATGACCCAAGATCAAATCCGGCCTCAGAAAATGAGCACCCACACATAAATAATGACTAGCCATGTAACCTTGAGCAAGTTACTTAACCCCAATTGCTTTAAAAAAAAAAAAAAGCCATTTAACTCCATCAAAAGCGAAAATGACCACACTCCCCACTAAATATCATAGAGGGCACCAAAAATAACCAAACAAACCCACATACTATATAATAACAACATATCCTGACAGCTGTGGCTATGGAATACAACAACATGGCTAACAGTGAATTCTGACATAATTACTTGGTCAAGTTCCTATTTCTTTTGCCTTCAACAGTGCTGATATAATATCAAAGATGGAAGGATTTATCTTTTCAATTAGGGATGCAAATTAATTTAAATCATGGGACTAAAAAACCTTCAAAAATTTAGCAACATACAATGGACCTGATAGAACAAGGTTTGACATTCATCTGCTGTTTAAAGCTTTAAAATGATAAGGTCATTTTTAAATACATGTAATCATTCTACAAGTTCAGAAAACCACAAATTACAGACCTACCAAACCACTAGCTATTCAAAGGAAAATTGTAGCTTATAAAATGTTGGCTGACTGCCCATATAAATATCCTCTCCCCTCCCGTTTTGTATGTCACAATAGACTTTTTCTACCCCAAAAAATAAATAAATAACCGTATTGTTCAATCCAAAAAGTTAAACAGAAAAAAGTAAGTCAATTTTTGGCTAATATAGAATAACCATAACGAAAGGCTAAGTGAAAACAGTAAACCTACAAATAAGCCAAGAAACCCTTACAACCTTTCTCCAGAAAAATATTCTACTCGAGGCCAAAAAAAAAAAAATGTTACTTTGGAAAGAAGCTGAGAAAAAGAAAGGTGTTTCCAACTGGCACACACTCCCCTTTCATCACTACAAAGTGTGTGTATATGTATACATAAGCACGTTTTAAGTTATAAAATCAAAAACTTTGGAAAACAAGTATGATCCAATATACAAAGGACTGAATAATATATAGTCATGAATCATAGATATGAGGAAGAAGGATTTAGCTCAAAGAACACAGAAAATAAGAGATGGAACTAAGACCTTGGTGCAGCCTGATACAGTTTAAATATCACTATATTTTAAATCATATAATTCTAAGTCCAAATCTACCCAAGTACAAATTTAGGCAAGTTTCTCTAAGCCTTAGAATTACCAATCACTAAAACACAGATACTTCCTTCACAAGAAAGGTTGTAAGGAATATTCTTGGTCACTTAAAAAGTAGATAAATGAGCTATTATTATTATTTATTATTCATTATTATGAAATGATAAAGCCTGAAAAGGGGCTTAGAAATCATCTATCACAAATCCCTATGAGTCTCAGATTTCTCAATCTGAACAATGACAAGTAAAATGATATATAACACATCTTAATTAGTGACCAAATAGAGACTAGAAGACCACAATTCTCTTCATTCCTAACCCCAGATTCAGTCGCACACAAAATTAACCAGGACTTTAAAAAGAAGTAAGCCTCCAACTGCCTTGGGCTGCTCAGTGTCCAGCACTTAGCATAATCCAGAGACATGAATAAGAGATGACCAGGCCATGTGGGTAGTTCAAGGAAGAACCATGAATTCCACTTATTGATTCTCAGGACAAGGTTTTTATAGAGCAACATGACAAAGAAAGGGGACTCAAGTGTTCTTATCTTTACCTTAGTCTGTTGTATCCTGGAAGTAGCAAGGAATAGATAATTTGATAAAGATTTCTTATCTAGGAGACTAAAGTCTTAGGGTAAGACCTTTGATCTAGGCCTCAGGTACCTGCTTATGCAGCTGCAGTCATAAATGGAAACAACTGAAATCAGACTTCAAAGTTGAAGCACAATCCTCAAAAGACGTCACGTTTAGAGCTGGCCACCCAAAGATACCTGAGTGCAGAATCAGATACGTCTTGGGGCAGAGCCTGTTGGCCTCAGAACTCAAATACCATCCTTATAAGTGTAACCCATATCAAAAGAACTCCGGAGCTGACTTAGTGAAAAGTCGTATCTCGAAGAGGTCTTTGATATTCAGGTCCACTGATATCAAGGTAATTATCTGAAGTCCTGGTTCAGGCCTCTTTGGCTCCCAACATCCAAGATATTATTGAAATGATTGATACTCTCTGCCCAATTTTACTTTTTCCAAGTTATAATAAATTGGAAAGAAATATTACTAATATGTACAACATGGTGAAGAGTACCACCAATTAAACTGAATTGTGAACATCCTGCCATTAAGGTCCATTTACGTATTATGATTTTTCATTTTTCTATTTGTAATTAAACTATTAATAATAATAATAACTCACATTTTATAATATATTAACCTAATGTTTGCAAAGCTCTTTTATACATGACTTGATTTTATAATCCAATGATAAGAAAACAAACTTAATGAGACTAACTTACCCAAAATAATACAGTTATAACTGGGGTATTGAACCCATGACTCCATGATCCCATTGGGTTTTTCTTGTCCCATATAACTGGGATGGGTGTGTTCAAAACAAGAAAAATTTTATGAGTGCATGCACTGTTTACTCTCCTTTCCTTACCCAATGTACAAGTACTCTTCCCCAGATGAAATCTTGTAAAATGAGTGAAAGATCTGGCATCACTGACCTACCTGTCTGCCTCTTGACACAAATGGTCTATATAGTCTACTGCTAGGAACATTCTCCTCTTGATCCCCTATTATTTTCCTTGAGGCCTTGAAGTAAGATGAATAAACATGAGCTGAGTACAACAAATATTTTTGAAATGCCTAAAAATCTAGAATTCACATTCATTTGCCAAGAAGTCTGAAAGCAATATCCAGAAAGGAATGAGAACAAAGACAGAGTGGTATAGTTACAGCAGCATTAATCTGGGGACCTGGTTTGTATTCATAGTTCTGCTACTTGCTGTGCAGCCTTGAGCTATCCAAATCCTTCTTCTTAGGACTCAGGTTCCACTCTATAAAATGAATTGGTTTGGACTAGTCTTTCTATAAAGTCAATTCTAGCCTTAACACTAAATTCTCAAGTTCCTCTAGTTCTTACTTTCCATGGTCTTTTGTTCTAAATATTTTATGTTCAAAAATACTTTTCAAGTCATGATCCTTATAAGTCTAAGAAATATGAAAACATTTTATTCTACCTACATAACACTGTGTTTACCCACATAACAAAGATAACCTGACTCAAAAGTCTTGATCTTCACAATACATGAAACTTTTATGGTAAACTACCTTGTAGGTCTAACAATTCCTGTTAAAGTTTAGGGCCTTAAGATTCCATCATATAGGAACAATGCAACTCGAAATGCTACAAAAACACCACCTTAAATAGGTTATTTCTGAGCAATCATTTGGAATCTAGTCTACTGAGAGAGAACTAAAGATATGACATTCCCTCTCCTCGGGGCAATAAAAAGACCCACATATGTTTTATAAATAAAATGTATAAATAAATTTATAAATAAAAAGTATTTCTTTAGGTTAGGAGGAAGTTAGGTAATCACTCTGGGCCCTAATGTTTTAGTCTATAAAATGAGGATGCTAGATTAGACAGTATCTAAGGTAGGCTTTGGAAACTTCCAGCTCTAAGATTATACAATAAATCAGCAGGTAACAGAGATAATAAAATAAAGCAACCAAAGGGATGCTGAGATCAGAATCCTATGGCAGTGGGTTTTATTCCTTTCAAAATTGCTCCCAAAACAGTTAGGAAAACCTAAGAGCCACCTTACCAACAATACAAGGCAATTCTCACACCTGAATAGGTCATATCTACCTACATAGCTTTGTTAATATATTGCTTAGGAATTGTATTTTTAGTTATCACTATTTAAGGAAGAATTTTGCAGGGTACTTTGCATGTTTGAGATACTCAAGTATGAGCCTGCCAAACTGTAGTCTAATCATTGTCCCGATGCATTCCCTTCACATCCATATCTTTTTTCAACTGGTTTCCCCAATCTACAAAGTCCTTCAAGTAGACTATTATATAAATTCTAAATTTCTCTGAATGCCCTCAGCATTTACTCCCTACCACATTCATTTAATATAGGAGATAGCAAGGTGAGTTGGAAAGAGCCTTGATCTTTAAGTCCAAGGATACCTGGAATCAAATCCAAACTCTGACATGCTTATTAGGTGTGACCTTGGACAAACCTTACAATCTCTCTGATCTTCAGTTCCTCATCACTGTGTCTGACATAAAACTGTCCTTACAGTGTTATCCCACTATAGAGTTATAAGTAAAAACCTTTGGCAAACAGATATTAACCTACATGATCAAGGATCAACACAATTAATGTAAAGTCCCTTTTATTTATTTTCTGAGACTTAAAAGAAATGCTATAGACAAATATTTCAAGCAAAATTAAAATTACTTGAATCTTCCATCTTTAATATCAATAGGAAGCATAAAAGCACATTAAAAAAACAGACCATTAGGACACATAAGAAAGAACTTAACTAGGTTTGGGAGATTTCTTACTATCAAAAATACAAAAAGGTAATGTCAGATGAGTTTTAAAAATTAGAAATAGCAAACTTGAACCTATTTCAATAAATACAGGTAATCATTTTTTAAAATACTTCAATTCCAGTGCCAAGCACTATGCTAAGTAATGAGGATCTAAATATCAGCGAAATAGTCCCTGCCCTGAAGAAACTTAGATTCTAATGGAGAAAAACAAGACATAAATGAGTGCTGGCACTGGGAAGACAGGACAATGTGGGTACAGCTGAAAAAGCTATGGAGGCCTGGGCCCTGAAAAGATAAAAAGCTCATTCATCAGAACTGGGAGAGACAGGGGCAGAGTCCAAGGTTCCTGTGAGAGAGAAATGAGGAAATGGTGGCCCAAAACAGCATGTTGACAAAAATAAGACAGCCAACCACTGAAGAGAAATTCTCAGGCCTTCATAGGCCAGACTTAATCCAACAGACCCAAGATTCTCTACCCCTAATTTAGAGACTGAGAACAGGGGGCTCTTCAGATTAAAAGTTGTGAACAGTTTTTCCATCTGCTTGAGTTTATATACTATACTGGCAGTTAAAATGCAACCGGATATATACTCTAAGTGAATGTTTTTCCTTTATAGCTTACATTATCCTATCCTGATCTTTCTCCAAACCTCCAGCTCCAAGTTTCCATCTGTTTTCTGGACAGCTCCACCTGGATATACCACTGGCACTTCAAAACTCAGGCTACCTAAAACTTAAATTCTCTTGTCCAAAGCCTGTAATCTTTATTCTCCCTTAACCACCCTCTCCCATATACAATCAATTGCTAACACCTACTGCTCCTACCTTGTAAACTCTCTCATGTAAACATACAGCCCCCTCACCGATTAACACTGTCACTATTCCAGTTCAAGTTCTCATTACCTGCCTGCACTAAAATACTACTACAACAACCTCCTCACTGGTCTCCCTACCACGAGGCTGTGCAATCCATACATCAGTACAACTGCCAAGATAATCTATTTGATGAAAAATAACTGACTTTGACAAATCACTCATAGTTGATAAAACACTTTAAATGTTATTTCATTTGACCAAAACAACCTCATAAATATCACCACATCTATTTTACAGATAAGAAAACAAAGTTCACAAAGTTTAAGTGACTGGCTGATGGTCACCCAGCTACCAAAAAGTAGTAAAAAAAAAAAAAAAAAGTACAGGCTAAATCTGAACTCGACATTTCCTTTCTCCAAACTCAATAATCCTACATGACACCAAACTCTGTACTTTGGACTGTATCACTTTTATTCAAGACCTTCAAATGTTGCCCACTGCTTGCTTATAGATAGGGGTTCAACTAACTTTTTTTGTGTTTCCTTTGTAATCCTTTGTAGTTAATGCAGTTAATGTAGTTAATGCATTTAAAAATATTATTCTGAGGGGCAGCTAGGTGGCGCAGTGAATAAAGCACCAGCCCTGGAGTCAGCAGGACCTGAGTTCAAATCCGACATCAGACACTTAATATAAAAAAACTAGCCGTGTGACCTTGGGCAAATCACTTAACCCCAAATTGCCCTCCAAAAAGCAAAATGTGAGGGGCGGCTAGGTGGCGCAGTGAATAGAGCGCCGGCCCTGGAATCAGAAGGACCTGAGTTCGGAGCCGGCCTCAGACACTTAATCCACACAAACAAAAAAACCTAGTCGTGTAACCTTGGGCAAGTTACTTAACCCCAATTGCCCTAAAGGGGCGGCTAGGTGGCGCAGTGAGTAAGAGCGCCGGCCTCGGAGTTTGAATGACCCGAGATCAGATCCGGCCTCAGAAAATGAGCACCCACGCATAAATAATGACTAGCCGTGTAACCTTGAGCAAGTTACTTAACCCCAACTGCTTTAAAAAAAAAAAAAAAAAGCAAAATGTGTATGTGTGTGTGTGTGTGTGTGTGTGTGTGTATCATTCTGAGAAGAGATTCACAGGCTTCACCAGACCTCCGAACTCACTTCTCCAACTGCCTACTGGATATCTCAAAATAGATGTCTTGTAGACAACTTCTGACCTTAACCTAGGTCTTTTCCCTCCACCCATCCACCCCCATTCCCAGCTTCTCTATTATTTTAGAGGGTACCACCCTATTCCCAGTGATCCAGGCTCATAGCCCAGGTATTATCCTAAACTCCTAACTTTCTCTCTTATTCCCCATATCCAATCAGTTGCTAAGTCATGTCATTTTCTACCTTCATAACTCCATTCTCTCCTGATACTGACTCCATGACTCCATGGTCTCCCTGCTTCAAGTATCTCCCCAGGTTTCTCCATGCTCCATTCAGCTGTCAAACTGTCACCTCCCTAGTCAATAAACTCTGGTGGCTCATTAATGCCTCCAGGATCAAATATAAAACCCTGTTTGGTTCTATAAGCCCTCCATAATTTGGCCCCTTTCTATCTTTTCAGCCTTCTAGCTTTAAGTACACAAGTCCAGTAGCAAGCCCTTACTGTTCTTCAAACTAGGCACTCTTATCTCACAATTCTGCGCATTTTCACTTCTAGTCCTTCAGGTCTAGAACTCTTTTCCCTTTTCATCTCTGCCTCCTGACTTCCTTCAAGTATCAACTAAAATCCCATCTTCTACAATAAATGTTTCCCAACTCCCCTTTAATGCTAGGGCTTTTCCTTTAATTATCTCTAATTTACATATCTTGTTTGTGCGTAATTGTTTTCGTGTTGTTTCCCCCATTCGACTGTAAGTTCCTTAGGAGCAACAACTGTCTTTTACCATTCTTTGTATCCCCATCAAATAGCAAGCAGAGTTGCCTAGCACACAACAGGTGCTTATTACCTAGTCCTTTACCTAATATTAACACAGTAGAAAATTAACAAATGCCTGTAACCCTGACATAGGAAATAAGTAGTAGAAGCAAGATTAGAACCCTCTGACTCTGAGGTCAGCATCTTTCCCAGTGCACTCTGTTATCCCATTTGAGTAAGAGCTAGAAGTAGTCACAAAGGGAAGGGAAAGGAAATAGTATTTTTTAAGTACCTACTATGTGCCAGTTACTGTGCTATGCACTTAAAAATATTTCATCCTCACAACAACCCTGTAAGATAGATATTATTAGTCTATTTTACAGCTAGAGAAACTGAGGCAGGGTGTTTAAGTGACTTGACCAAGGTCACATAGGTATTAAGTTTCTGAGTTTGGATTTGAACTCAAAGTTTTCCTGATTCCAGGTCCAGAGCTCCATCCACTGTGCTACCTATAGAACATTAAAGAAAGGAAGAACACCCTGGTCTGCAATCCCCTCAATTGGTCACTGTGGACTTCCTCATCCCTGGTAATTATTATTTTATCTAGAACATCAGACCACACTGTGAGCATTTCTTAGATCCTTGTATTATAGGGCTCTGATACAATGCATGCTGAAGGGAAACTGTCTTCTTTGTTAGGGTTTTTTTTGCTTTTTTTGGGAGTGGGGTAGGGAGGGCAATTAGGGTTAAGTGACTTGCCCCAGGTCATATGGCTAGTAAGCGTTAAACGTCTGAGGTCACATTTGAACTCAGGTCCTGAAACCGATGCTTTTTAAGAAAGGTACTTATCAGGGCGGCTAGGTGACGCAATGAATAAAGCACCAGCCCTGGAGTCAGAAGGGCCTGAGTTCAAATCCTGCCTCACACTTAACACAAAAGCTAGCAGTGTAACCTTGAGAAAGTCATTTAACCCCAATTGTCCTACCTTCCCCCCTCCCAAAAAAAAAAAAAAAAAGCAAGGTTCTAATCAACCATGATCAATTCTTAGAGGAAATTCCATCTATTCTTTCAGGTTAATATCATAATCAATAGGGACTATTTCCCAGGCAGTTCTGAGAAATGGAAGATAAACTTCAGGAAATACCTTGAAAATTGAAGAAATATAGTCCATTAGCAACGTAATAAATGAATCCAAGGGCAAAAGTAAAAACAGCACAAAAAATAACAATTACAATAACTTCAAGGATTTCATTATATCTGCATTTATGCTGTTTTGTAGTTAGACAATACACAGAGATCATTAGAACTAGAACAGTCCTTAAAGATGATCTAGGACAATAACTCACTCATTTTGGAGGAGTAAATAAAGAGAAGGTAAGCGACTTACCCAAGTTCACAAAAAAAATTAACAAAAGAGATGTAAGCAGGTCCGTATGGTTAAAAGGAAAAACAATTTTGGATCAAGATGAATCAGAAGATCCAAGTTATAATTCTCACTCTAACACTAAAATCTTGACTCCTCAGAGCATAATGATGATCAAGTTGCTTTGCTTGCTCTAAAAAGATCACAGTATTTTGAGTTGGAAAGGAACTGAATAATTATCAGTTAGCCATCAGTTGTACACAAGAGAAAAGAAAAACCTAAAGAATATCACACAGGTAGTAAATACCAAGGCCAGGATTCAAACTAAATCTGATTCCAAATCCAGTGTCCTTTTCACTATGCTGCAATCTTAATTGTATTTAAGTGGCCTGAACATATCAAAAGTTCTACAATTTTCACTGAGATCTACTAACTCCCTGTCTAGGAATTGGTCTTTCCACTACATACCTGTCCAGTCAGTTACAAATGTCTTATAAGAGAAAAGGGTAGTGTTCTATTTTCTTTTTCTTTTTTTTTTTTTGCTTTTTGGAGGGCAATTGGGATTAAATGATTGCCCAAAGTCACACAGCTATTTTTTCTGTTAAGTGTCTGAGGCTGGATTTGAACTCAGGTCCTCCTGACTCCAGGGCAGGTGCTCTATTCACTAGACCACCTAGCAGCCCCAAGGGTAGTGCTCTTGATAGTTTCATACTGAATCCTAGCTTCCCTGAAGTTCCCTTAACCTCTCAAGAAATCTAAAATGAATCTTTCTTTTCCTTTAGCATTGGACTAATCAAAAGACTTGAATTTGAGACCTATTTTTGCCACTTAATTTCTTTGTGTTTTTGGGTCAGTCCCTTTCTTCTCCAAATCTCAGGACCCTAATCCGTAAAATGGGAATCATATTTATACTGCCTAACTAATTCCATTTTTGTGAGTCAAGTGCTTAGTACTTTCTGAAGTGTTAGAGAACTAGAAACTATGTTGTTCGGTCATTTCAGTTATGTCCAACTCTTTGTGACCCCATTTTGAAGTTTTCCTGGCAAAGATACTGGAGTAGTTTGCCACTGCCTTCTCCAGCTCATTTTACAGATGAGGAAACTGAGGCAAACAGGGTTAAATGACTTGCCCAGAGTCATATAGGTAGTATCGGAGGCCACATCTGAAATCAGGTCTTCCTGACTTCAGACCCAGTACTCTAACCACTGTACCATGTAGCTGCCAAAAAATATTATTACTATTGATAATTTTGAATTCTTCTATTTTTTCAACTATTATACTTTATATGGACTCTGGACACTTATAATTTAGGATAAATATGGCCAAAAACATATCTGGAGGTCAATTTTTCAGTTTAGAGCTTCTCTGAATTTAGTTAAGTTGGGTTCTCAAAAAGCAGTCAAGACTGTCTTAAAAATTCAAAAACCAGTAAAGTGTCATTACTGGCAATACTAATCATAAGAAACCAAGCCAATTTCCTTGACAAACTTCAAATCTAATTAAAGGCTCACTGATATTAAATGAAGGGGGCAGATAGGTGGCACAGTAAATCAAGCGCTGGGTCTGAAGTGAGGAAGACTCATCTTCCCTGAGTTCAAATCTGGCTTCAGACACTACCTGCGACCCTGCACAAGTCACTTAACCTTGTTTACTTCAATTTCCTCAACTATAAAATGAGCTGGAGAAGGAAATGGTCAACCACTCCAGTATCTTAATCCCAAATGGGGTCAAGAAAGCTAGATAAGACTGAAACTACTCAACATCATCAATACTAAATGAAGAAACTTAAGTTATTCTTAGGAAACAACATGTTATTATGTTCTCTGATTATTATAAAGTCCATTATAAAGATTAAAAGGTCATTTCCTCAACAGAGATTATAACCACACATACTCAGAAGGAAATAGGAGGCAGCATCACAGGAGACTGGAAAACCCAACAAAAAGGCAGACCTAGTTTACTGTCCTGGTTCCAACACTTAACAGTTGTGGAACCTGGGCAAATCACTTGACTTCTATGGGCTTCAGTTTTCCCATCTATAAAATTAGGAGTCTGGACTAGATCATGTCTAATATTCCTTCCGGCTAAAATATCCTGTTTTCTAAGGTTTGTCCCAGCTTTCAGAATCTACATATGACCTAGTTTCTCCTTTTTTTAATTCTGCACAAAATACGTAAGCCATGAAAAAGTTTTATATATCATCATAAATCTAAAATAAAACTCACACCTCCAAGTGGCCTGAAAAATATGGAACAATATAAATTATCTTAAATGAAGAAAATTTGATTTTGCATTTTACTCAACAACTGTGCAATTTACTTTTTAAAAAAATCAAACTCTTTCCACCTAAAATAAGATAAAAAAGACTCTTAACAATGACAAAAGTGTATTCCATGCCACTAATATTCTAAATATGAAGAGATTAACGTTTTATACCTAACTCAAGGTCATACATCTAAATCAAGCTAGTGAACTATTTTTTTTAACCAACAAATTAAATGTGTATTGCTTCAGATATTTTAAAGAATGTGTTAAATATAAATACATCATAAACTATTAAATATCCTAAAAGAGCTATAGAAATGCCTACACTATTTTGGGAAAAAATGTTTTTGTTTTTTCCCTAGGGTAAATTTGAATTAAACCTCTAGGCTATTTTCAATTTACAAAAACAACCCAAGGTACAAGATTCTAAAAAGATGAAAACAACCCAAGGTACAAGATTCTAAAAAGATGGGAAATGGAACCACTACAAAGACTGGGCTTTCAAGAACCAAAAACATCTAAAGTTTTATAATTCTAACTGCCTTATATTTTTTTCTTGCTCAGTTCTCAGACTTGCAGAATCACATGATAAAGAACTGGAAGGAACCATAAAGATCTGGTCTAATCTAAGTCTCTCAAATGAGGAAACTGAGGCTCATGAGAAACTGAAATATCAAGTTCTGAACTCGTCATCAACAAATTTTAAAAACTAGATATAAAAATAACTAAAATTTCTGTAGCATTTTAAGGTTTTTACAAAGCATGTAACATATTATTTCATTTGTTCCTCATAACTTTTTGAGTTGAGGGCTGTAAGTATTTTATTTCCATTTTAGGAAACGGAAAATGAGACTTATTATAATGATTTGCTCATTGGTACCGGAAGGAGTAAGCAACACAAGAATTTGAAACATACTATGAAACAAAATCCAATACCCTTTCCACTATACTATGGCTGTCTGACAGAGTTGAATCAAGAAATACAGATGGGTGAACAAAAAATTGTACAGCTACCTTTTAGCCTCAAATCACAGAAGAGTGACAAAGCCCATCGTAGCAGGAAGAGGTCTCAGGACAGAAAATAGTAAGGCATAAAGCACAGTTGAAAGGGACCTTACAGTCATCTATTCCAATTCCTTCATTGTACGAAGAAGGAAAGAGAGGCTTTATCCAACTAAGGTCACAGAGGTAGTAAACAGCAGAGAAAGAAACAGAACAGAGGGAGGCTCCAAGAGTATGAACCTGAACTCCTTTTGGTTTAAAAGAAAAAGCATTGTTTACCTCAAATGGATGGCTTTCTAGTTGAAACTTTCATCTGCTGCCTTCAAAGGGGTGATCACATAATGCAGATCTACATCCAAGAGTCAAATTATGAAGGTATATTCAAGGGAACAGACACCATTTTCAACTTCCATTATTACAGTAAGAATGTCAACTGCAACTCCATTTGGTAAACTTTATATACTTAAGTTAAGCTGCACTCAGACCAAAGACATGGAGTTCTCAAAGGCTTTATAAAAGTAAAAAGTTTTCTAAATCAATTACCTAGATTCGTAATCTGTACATCAGAACCCAGCTATTTAAGGAAACATATTTAGATTAAATCATGCTATGAAATCCAAAGATCCAACTTTTCAAAAACAACTTTTGAAATTAGATCTTTTATCTTGATATTGATAATGAAAAGCAATTAGTTAAGACCCAGCAAGTGAGTCAAAGAGAGAAATAACATGCTCACATTTGTCAAATTTCTGTTTTTTTAAAAATACATGCTCATTCTATATCTGCTATTCTATATTCTATCATTTTATATCAGATCCCTCTCTCTGCCAATGGCACAACCAATTCTTTTTGTTTTCATCTAAGATGAAAACCTTTGTGTAGTTTGGAATCAGAAGAAGCTGGGTTTGCATCTCAGCTCTATTTACTACTACTTGTTACTACCTATGTGACACTGGACAGGTCACTAAAACCTTCTGGACCATACAGTTTCTTCATCTGTAAAATGAAGGAGTTTGAGTAAATAATGTCTAGAATCAAAGAAATTTAGCACTGGAGATTGCAGAAGTCATCTACTGCAGAAGTCATCTACAATCCATTCTATACCTCAACAGAAATCCCTTGATTTCCTAATACATTGTTGTTGGCATAGATCAATTTGTAATTATAATAGTTATCTAATATATATCTACATACCCTCTGACCCAAGAATCTCACAGCTAAGCAATACTCCAAGAAGGTCTGAGATAGAAAAAAAGTTTTATATATACCAAAGTATTTAGAGCCCCTCTAGTTGTAGTAGCAAAGAACTGGAAACAAAGTAGATGTCCATTGAATGCGACTGGCTAAACAAGCTGTGTTACATAAATATAAAGCAATATTACTACACTGTGAGAAAAAATGAATATGAATAATTCAGAAAGTCATGGGAAGATTTACATAAATTGGAGCAAAGAAAAGCAAGCAGAACCAGAAAAATTCACTCAATAATAATAATGTAATGAAAAGAACAATAATAATGAAAGTTGAACTCTACAATTATAAAGACAAATCATGACCCAAAAGAAGAGATGAGAACATATGGTGCCCTTCTTTCTTTATAGAGGTGGAGTACTGTTGAGGAGATATATTAATTAGTTTTGCTGAACTGCCTTTTTCCCATTTATTTTAATATTCTTTATTACAAGAAATAGGTCTCTGGGAGTGGAGAGAGGAGGGTTATACTGTATTTATAAGTGAAAATGATGTTAAAATCTAAAACAGCATCATCCTTGACAAGTGGTCGATCAACCTTCAGTAAAAGTCCTCAAGGATTGGGAAACAGACAATTTTTGTTATTTTAGATAGATATAATTTTTATAAATCTTTCTTTAAACTGAGATAAAATCTGCATCACTACAACTTCTATCCATTACTCCTAGTTATGCAGAGACCAAGCAGAGTCAGATTCCTTCCAGGTCTAATGTAGTATGTTCAATCCTTAACTTGGTACCCAGGGACCTTTATAATGCTCTAGCATTTCCAGCTTCAAGTACCTAAGCTAAGCAATAGTTCCTGATTTTTATGCCCCTTCAAATTTACTCTCATCACGTAACGCACCTCTCACTCCATCTCTTTCTCCTCTCCCTCCTCTGCCCCTCAGTCTTCACCACATTTTAAAATATTTCAATGACCATCCTTTTTTTTTGAGGGGGTAAAGGGGGAAGTACTTTCTAATCCATTTCCCCCAACCCACTTTCCCATTAAAAAAAAAAAATACGCTGGGGAGAAAAACTTCTAAAATAAAAAAATTAGCACAGGAAAGCAAAATCAATCCACACAGTGACAATGTCCAAAAATATGTAACCTGGGGCAGCTAGGTGGCACAGCGATTAGAGCACAGGCCATGGAGTCAGGAGAACCCAAGTTCAAATCTGGCCTTAGACAGCTGACACTTACTAAACTGTGTGACCTTGGACAAATCACTTAACCCCAATTGTCTTGCCTTTCCCCTCCAAAAATAAATGTGTTACTGTACCTTGAGTACATCACTTGCCCCAGAAAGAGGTGGGTAACATGTTTTAAATAGGTCCTCTGGAGCTATGGTTCATCAGTGTTTTCATCAGAGTTAAGTCTTTTAAATCTGTTTTCCTTACACTATCAGCATAACTGCCCATGTCAATAACAAAACCAACAGAAATCATATGATTATCAATAAATGCAGAAAAAGCTTTTGACAAAGTACAGCACCCATTCCTATTAAAGACACTAGAGAGCGTAGGAACAAATGGAGCTTTCCTTTAAATGATAAGTACTATCTATCTAAAACCATCAGCAAGTATAATCTGTAATGGGGATAAACTAAAAGCCTTCATAATAGGATCAAAAGTGAAACAAGGATAGGCATCATCACCACTATCATATTATACTAGAAATGTTGGCTTTAGCATTAAGAAAAGAAAAAGAAATTGAAGGAATTAGAATAGGCAATGAGGAAACAAAACTACTACTCTTTGCAAATGATATGCTGGTATACTTGGAGAAGCCTAGAGAATCAACTAAAAAATACTTGAAATAATTAACAACTTTAGCAAACTTGCAGGATATAAAATAGACCCACACAAATCATTAGTACTTCTATATATTACCAATGAAACTCAGCAGCAAGAGATAAATTCCATTTAAAATGACCACAGATAACATAAAATATTTGGGAGTCTACTTGCCAAGACAAAACCAGGAATTATATGAACACAATTACAAAATACTTTTCACACAAATAAAGTCAGATCTAAACAATGGGAAAAATATCAATTGCTCATGGGTAGGCCAAGTTTAATATAATAAAAATGACAATCCTACGTAAGTAAATTTACTTATTCAGCACTATACCAATCAAACTACCAAAAAATTATCTTATAGACCTGGAAAAAATAACGAAATTCATCTGGAAGAACAAAAGGCCAAGAATATCAAGGGACAATGAAAAAAATGCAAAGGAAGGTGCCCTAGCCATACGAGATCTAAAACTATACTTTAAAGCAGTAATCATCAAAACTATTTGGTACTCCCTAAGAAATAGTGTACTGAATCAGTTGAATAGATTAAGTACACAAGACACAGTAGTCAATGACTACAGTCATTCAAACTCTGTTTGATAAACCCAAAGACTTCAACTTCTGGGATAAGAACTCATTATCTGATAAGCTGGGAAAACTGGAAAATATATTTTGTATGGCAGAAACTAGGCATAGACCAACATCTCACACCATAAATATACCAAGATAAGTTCAAAATGGGTACATGATTCAGAAAGAAAGGTCAATATCATAAGCAAATTAGAAGGGCAAGGAATAGTTTACCTGTCAGATCTATGGAGAAGGGAAGAATTTATTACCAAACAAGAGATAGAGAAGATTACAAAATGTAAAATGGATAAGTTTGATTACATTAAATGAAAAGGCTTTTGCACAAATAAAGAAAACACAACCAAGATTATGGAGGGAAGCAGAAAGCTGGGAAACAATTTTTACAGTTTCTAATAAAGGTTTCCTTTCTATAATATACAGAGAATTGAGTCAAATTTACAAGACAAGTCATTCCCTGAGAAATAGTCAAAGGATTTGAACAGGCAGTTTTCAGATGAAAAAATGAAAGCTATCTACAATCATATGAAAAAACACTCTAAATTATTATTTACTACTAAATTACTATTAGAGAAATGCAAATTAAAACAACTCTAGGTACCACCTCAGACTTATCAGATTGGCTAATATGACAAAAGGAAAATGACAACTGCTGGAGAAGATGTGGGATAATTGGGACCCTAATACATTGTTAGTGATGTGAACTGATCCAATCATTCTTATTAGGGCTCACCTTTCAGGGTTGACATCAAACTTACCTCTCCAGCCACCTCTATGGCACTCCAATTGCCCTCCACGATTCCTGTCGCCCCTAAGACATGGCTTGCCTCCACAAACCCCTCTCCAGCTGCCCCTACAGTGTGGTCACTCTGGTCTCCCCTACAACCCGGGCTGCTTCAACAACCCTCTCTCCAGCTGCTACCACAGCTCTAGTCACTCTGGTCACCCCTACGACTCGGGTTTGCCCCCACGAACCCCTTGGGGGAGCCTGCTCCTCCCAAACAGACAAGGAGTCCTGACACCAAGATGTAATGTCTTGCCGTTTAATCTCTTTCTCGTTTACAATCACCTCATCTCTCTCTCCTCCCACTTTCACCTTGCCTCCCTCCTTTTAGCTCCTTTCCCCTCCCCTGACTCTCTTCTCCCACATGCCTCAGCAGTAACAAGCTTCTCATAGCAGGGGAGTGCTCCCCTGTTAACAGCACATACTGAATACCCCAAAATCACGGGGGAGAATACACGCCCAGGTGCCTCTTGAACCCTGCTTGAGTTGCTCTGTCCTTTGCCTGAGATTTCCCTGGGTTCTCAGAGTTGGGTAGTCTTAAAGGGCCCCAACACATTCTGGAGAACAATTTGAAACTATGCCCAAAACTGTGTATACTCTTTGATCCAGCAATACCACTTCTAGGTCTGTATCCCAAAGAGATCATAAAAAAGAGAAAAGGTCTTACATATACAAAAATATTTACAGCAGTTCTTTTTGTGTTGGCAAAGAACTGGAAATTGAAGGAATGAATAACATTTGGGGAATGGCTGAACAACTTGTGGTATATGAATGTAATGTAGTACTACTGAGCTACAAGAAATGATGAACAAGAAGCTTTCAGAAAAACTGGAAAGACTTACATGAACTGATACTGAGTGAAGTAAGCAGAACCAGGAAAACACTGTACACAGTAACAGCAACATTTTGTGATGATGAACTATGGCAGTCTTAGCTCTTCTCAACAATACAATGATCTAAGACAAAAAATGCATAACAGAAAATGCCAACCACATCCAGAGAAAGAACTATGGAGTCTGAATGCTAATTAAAGCATACTGTTTTTACTTTTGGGGGGTTTGGGGTTTATTTTCTGTGGCTTCTCCCTTTTGTTCTATTTCTTCTTTCACAACATGACTAACGTGGAACTATATTTACGTGATTGCACATATATACTTATATCAGGCTGCTTGCTGTCTTGGGGATGAGGGATAGGGGGGAGAAAATATTTGGAAATCAAAATCTTAAAAAAAAAATATGAATGCTGAAAACTATCTTTACATATAATTGGAAAAAAATAAGCTACTATTTTTAAAAATGTGTTTTCCTTTACCTTGTTGCTTTAATTGTTCTCTCATTCTGCTCAATTCACTCTGCTTCAATTCATACTACCCAGGAATCTCTGAAATTGTTTTTCAAAATGTGTTGTGGTATAATAATAAACCATTACATACACAATTTATTCAGCTATTTACCAATTACTTGTATCTCCCCTTTAAAATCTAGGTTTTTTTTATTTCTTTCATACACCCCTTTTAATACCTGCCTATAGGACATAAAATTTCATTTGAAACTATTCCATTCCCCTTATTATCCTACTTCTTAACCCCTTCTCCCATCCTCACTTCTTTTCCTACTAAGTTTGATTTATTTTTACATCAAGCTATGTATTGTCAACTCTCATCTATTTCAGAAAAGGTGAGGTTCATCAGATTAACACCCCCCCAACTCCTGACTTCACGTTTGTATACTTTTCTCATTCATTCAAAATATAAGGGGGTAAATTTCACCTCCTTCTTCCTTTCTACATTCATACATTCCTTCTATCCTTGCCTTTCTCTTTCTCCCTTTAAGACCCTCAGAATAGAACCAATCCTTTCCTTAGGTCCTCTTTTTCTTACTTAACTTGCCTCAATACCCTTTAAAAGAGATTAGGTTCTAAAGAAACACTTGTTTCCTCTCCCTCTATTAGAATGTTAGCTTCTCAAGAACAGGACTGTCTTATTGTTTATATTTGTAACCCCTGAGTTTGTTACACTGTCTGGTACATAGCGAAGTGCACAATAACTGATTGCTAACTTTATTACATTACACAAAAGTCCTTCTAGTTGCTCAGATACATTTACTAGCTGTGCGACCTTGGGTAAGTCACTTAACCCCAAATGCTTTGCCTCCCCCCTCCAAAAAAAAAAAAAGTACAGCAAGATATCATTCCCTACACTCCCACCAAATGCATTTAAACAGATCTTGAAAATGCACCAGACAAAATTCAAATGAAGAAAGCCAATAAAAATCACAGTCACTTCTCCAGCTCAAGTTGGCACTGGGAGAAAGGTCTGAAGACAGTGGGGGTGGGGTCTGACTAGCAGGCAGGCAGTATTCCAGAGTGCAGCAAGGATTTTGCACCAAAGAAATAAAAGGCCCCAGATCCAATATAGAGGGCCTAAGTATGTGTAGAGTGGAGGAAGAGGTGCAACTAGTAGCTCTGACATTCATTACCCAGTTCCAGATCACAAATGCAGGAGAAGGGGATCCATTCCTAGTGGTGGCATTCCAGGACGAAGAATAATCTCAGGCCCTATACTGCTTACAAAACAAGGAGCAAGTTTAGAACCAAACCCAAGGAGCAGAGCCGATTCTCAGATCTAGCTTCCCAGACCAAAAGGAAGTCTTTTGTTCTGTCATTCTGAAAAAGCAGAACTTTAGAGAGAGCTAAATTCAACAGCAACCTACTAAAACTTTCAATCTGAAAAATTACCGGCATTGCTCCTATCCAAATCCAGGTCAGGAACTTGCAGAGCTCAGATCATGGGGGTAACAATCAGATTTTGTCTTGGATCAGATCACTTTGGGAAAACTGAAAGCTTCCCAGCCTGGTCTATCCTTGTAATCATGAAATACCCAACACTCAATGTCAGCAGCAATAGACATTCCCTATATAAGTGAGCAGAGCCTATCCCTAATATTAATTCTGAAATCAGGAATTAAACTGGGAAGAATGAGTAAACAGAGAAATAGAATACCAACATAAAAAGCTATTATAGTGATAGAAATGATCGAGACATAAACCCAGAAGAAGAGAATAATTCCAAAACATCTATAAGCAAAGCCTCAAAGAAAAATATAGCATAGGCACAAACATAAGTAGAATTCCAGGAAGTGATGCAGCAAGAAGTGTTTGGTTTTTGTTTAAAAAATGAGTAAAAAAAATTTTTTTTAAATGAAACAAGGGTGCTAGAGTAAAAAACTGAAAAAGAAATGAGAGGTGGAGGAAAGAATTGGAAAGGGTTAAGTGACAGTTTCACACAAGAGTTATAAAATCTTAATCAAGTAACAAAACTCCCTGAAAATTATTATGGATCAACCAGAAACTAATAACTCCATGAGACAAGAAATATTAAAATGAAGTAAAAAGAATGGAAAAAAAAAGGAAGAAATTTAAAAGAATCACTAGACTATCTGAAAGCCTTGACCTCAGGAGGAGGGAAAACCTAGACAACAGATTTCAAGAAGTTATAAAAAATAAACTGCCCAGATCTCTTAAAACTAGAGCCAAAGAGAAATATAAAAGGATCACTAGTCACCTCTTGAAAGAAACACCAAAATGAAAACTGCCAAAAACATATGGCCAACATCCAGAGTTTTCATGTCATAGAAAAATACTGAAAGTAGCCTTCAAGTACCAGTAAGTAGTAAGGATCACACAAAATTCATCAGCCACAAACAGAAGCACAGATCTTAGAAAACAATATTCTAGAATGCAAAGGATAAATAGGCTTACAAAAAGAATAACTTATTCAGTAAAAAGGAATATAATCCTACAGGGGGAAAATTGAATCTTCAATGAAATCAAGGACTTCCATACATTACTAATGAAAAAACCTGAGGTGCAGAGCAATTTTTGAAGGAAATAAAGAAAAACTTAACAAAGTAAACATGAGTTATCATAAGAGACTAAACAAATATAAACAATTTACATTATAATACAGAAAAATTATGTATATGTCCTGTTCTCCTCCCCCTTCCCCCCAAAACCCTATCATCCATCAGGGGTCATAAACAACATCTAATTCAAAAGAGGGCCAAAGAGTAGTTCTTTTATATTTTGATAATAACAAAAGAAGAAGGGAAAAGGAATATACTAATGAGGGAAAGGGAGAGGAAGGTTAGGGAAAATTATCTCACATAATAAGGGTATGCAAGTATAAGTCTATGCAAATGAGGAAGGAATGGGAGAACAGGTGACGCTTGAACCTTATTTTCATCTGTTCAAAGGCAGAAAGAATATACATACAAACACAGTTGGATACAGAAATATATTTTCGTTAAACAAGCGAAAGGGAGATGAGAGGAAGGGTCAGTTAACAGAAGAATCAAGTTTAAGCAAAATAAACTAAGGATATATAAAAATATAACAGTTCTTTCCTGCTATGGCAAAGAATGGAAACTGGGGGGGGGGGGAGAGAATCATTTGGCAAATGGCTAAACAGTTATGGTATGCAAATATAAAGGAATCCTGCTGTGCTATAAAAAATTATGAAGGGGACAGTTTCAGAGAATACATGTATGAACTGAAGTGAAAAGAACCAAGAGACCTTATACAGCAACAATATTATAGCTATAACATAAATTGAAAAGACCTAGAAATTCTGATTGGTGTGATGACTAACTATGATTCCCAAGAACCTCCTCAGAGAGGTGAAGGGATCAAAATACAGAATAAGACAAATTAGAACAGACAGGGCATGGTCAATGCAAAAATGTGTTTTTCTTGAGTATGTTTTTTTTGTTGGTGGTAGGTTTTGTTTTTGCCTTTTTTTTTTTTTTTTTTTGGAGGGGCGAAGGTAGGGCATTTCGGGTTAAGTGACTTGCCCATGGTCACATGGCTAGTTTTGTGTTGATTGTCTAAGGCCACATTTGAACTCAGGTTCCTCTGACTCCAGGGCCAGTGCTTTATTCACTGCACCACCTAGCTGACCCTTGAGTATAAAAGTTTATAAAGGCAGGGGAAGGAGAGGAGGGGGACATTCCATGGTTGAGAGGGAGGAAGGAAGGGAGGAGAGGGGAGAAGAAAAGAGAGGAAGGAAAGAAATGTAAAGGGAGGGGAGAAGGAAAGGGAAGGAAAAGAGGACAGCAGGGAGAAGGGGAAGAGGGAAGGGAAGGATGGGAGGGAGAGTCTTCTATTCCATTAAAGATCCATTTTTCCTCCTGGAGGAAAATACTGCAAAATAAGTTCTTATTCACCCCCCCCATCCTTTAGGAACAGAATTGGGTAATCTATATGTGACCCCTAAAAGTGAACCCTGCCAAGTCAAAGGTTTGACATACCTACAAGGAAGAGTAGGGAATGTTGGACTCCACTCTGCCCTTCCCTTCATTGATTTGTAAAGCAGGCAACTCAACCTTCCCTTTCCTCCATTGACTTGTAAAGCAGAGAACTCCACCTTCCTCTCCCTTAATTGATCTGTAAACAGGCAGGACTCCCACCCCTTGCTTTTCCTTGATTGATCTGTGGGCCGGAGTCCCATCCTAGGGTTTCTCACTGGCAGGAAATTCAAATGTACACTGACCAATCACTGTAGTTTCAGCTTACATCACTGTAATTTCAGCTTATGGAACCTCTATAAAACCTGCACAATGTCTGTACCGAAGCACTGTCTGGTTGGGCATGCACCCCGACAGTCCCTCGGTAATAAAATCCACTTTTTAAATTAAAAATATAATAATAATAAGTTCTTATTCATTTGGAAGATTTTGCTTTTGCCTTTTGAAATAATGTATTCCAAGATCTCCTCTCACTTACTATAGAAACTCCCAGGTCTTGTGTAATACTGATAATGATTCTTTAGTACTTAGAAGTTCTACTTTCTGGATTCTTGCAGTATTTTTCCTGTCACATGGAAGCTCAAGATTTTAGTTTTAACATTCCTCAGACTTTTTCTTCCCAGGTTCTTTTTAGTAGGCCAGTGGTATCAAACTCAAGTAGAAATGAGGGCCAATAATCCACACATAAGAATTCCTAAGGGTCACATATTGACTTAGTTTTAAAAATATAATATAATCTATATTTTATTGTATTTTTATTTATTATAATAAATATTTCCCAATTATATTTTAATCTGGTTCAGACCTCACTTGGGAGTATTAACAGGCCACATGTGGCCTATGGACCATGTTTGACACCTCCACAATAGGTAATCAGTGGATTCTATCTTCACTTTGTCCTCTAGTTCTAACAGATGCGAGCAACTTTTATTTATTAATTTTTAAAATATATTATACAATTTCTTTTTACAATCTTGGGTTTTCAGTGACTGATTCTAATAGTACTTCTTCCTAATCTGTTTTCTAGATCAAATATTTTTGCTACTATATCTCTTCCACTATTTTTCTTTCAAACTTTTAACATTCTCAGATATGTTTTGTGCCTATCATTGATTTGTTTGGTCTAGTCTAGTTTTTCATGGATTCTGTTACTTGAGTGAAATTTGTCCCTTCTATTTATTCTACTTTCAATTCTCTCCTCCAGCACTTGTTTTAATCTCTAGTTTCATTTTTTAAAAATATATATTCATGTAATCCTAGTGGAAAATACACTTTTTTCCCTTTGAGTTCCTGCTCACAAGTCACAGGAGAATTACCCTCTCCTTGTATTGGGGCATCTATAGATATACAATAACTTTTTTTTTTTTACTGGTTAGTGTCTTCTTTAGTTAATTCATTTCTCCAGCATTAGCTCCTGAAGTGGGTCTTTTCCCCTAGTATGTTCCCGCAATTGAATGGGAGTTCTGCTTTGTTTCACCCTGGATCACCTGGATTCTTACTCTGACCTCTACCACCTAGTGTTTTGGGCCCCGTTCTAATATCTTTGAGGTTAGGAGTACTGGGTCTTCATGGACCAATGGCATCTCAAAACAGTTTTGAGAGTCCTCCTGTCATACTGCCTCCCAACAGAGAACCCTGCAGGATACATGTCTCTGGTTCAATGGAAGGCTACAGACTTGAATGACTGCACTGGCACTAGCTCTACTGTCTGCTCCCTTTCTTTTTGCACATGGGCTTCTGGATGACTTTTTGTGAAGTTTTGGAATAGAAGTCACCTCCATGTCTTCGCTCACACTGTCCCTATGCAGGAATGTCTTCTCTCTTCTTTACCTACTGAATTCACTGCTAATCTTTTAAGGCCCAATTCATACAAGACCTTCTCTATAAAGCCTTCAGTGACCTCTAAAATTGGTGATGATTCTCAGACATGTTTTGTACCTAAGTGATGTACTTTTGCACATAGGAACAAATCTGTGATTTCACCAATATAGGGAACTTCTGGTGAGAAAGCCACCTATACCAATGCAAAGCAGCAACTATTCTACAACTCACAATCTTAAGAAAACTTCCCAGAGTACTGAAGGACTAAGTGACTTGCCCATGAATCTAGGTCTTTATGACTCTCAGGCTAGCTCTGTATTCACTATACAATGCTGCTTCATCACCCGTCATTCCCACCCCCATCTCCAGCACCGTATGATAGTAGGCAACATGGCATCCTAGAAAGAAAATTAAAGAGGCTGGGTTTATATGATGACTGACACTGATTAGCTGCATAAGCACTGATAATCATTTGACTTCTTAGCTTTCCTATCTATAAAATGGGAATACCAACAGTATCAACAACTGGAACTAAAAAGATTAAGAGATAACATAAAACTTAAAGCATTATTAAAATGTCAGATATCATTCAATACAAGAACTATATATATATATATATATATATATATACACACACACTTTATATAAACTTTCTATCTCTCCCCATGCTTAGCACAATCGTTTGCACAAAGGACTTAATAAATATTTGCTAAATGGAACTGAATGGAATAGGGAGATAACTAACCTATGGTGCTTTGGACAAGCTAGAGATTCAATGTAGCCCAAGCTGCAGAGAAGGGGTTTATACACGTTTGTAGGTAGACCAGCTTCCCTCTCTGGTTCATTCTGCTTTCCCTAGGACACATCAACTTTTGGAAAACTTCTGGCCCGTCTCGAGCTCACTTCTGTTCTTGAACTTGTTTATGATAATTTCCAGCATGTTATAGTTTTAAAAACAGACTCTCCTCACAAATAAATGCAAAGTAAGATTTATTACCTACACTCTGTAGACAAGGAAACATTTTGAACCATTACAAGGGTCTATCAGAGTATGACTTCATCTGGGTCCTCACCATTGATCAACACAATTGTTCTACCATCTCAAGTATTGTATTTCACCAAATGAGAGATTCCTTCACTCAGAATTTGTACCCTTGATCCCATGCAATCATTCCCTCTAATTTCCAATCTCTCTCTAAATACTGGTTTATTTCCTGCTGCCTATAAACCACCCAGGTATCCCTCATACATAAAAACATTTTATTTGACCCTTATATCTCCTCAAATTATTATCCTATATCTCATTTTTCAAAGCCAAATTCCTAGAAAAAGCTATCCACTCTCTTTGCTTCCATTTACTTTCTTCTTACTTCTAAAACTACATGTAATCTACCTTTAGACCTTTTTACCTGAAACTGCTCTCCAAATTTACCAAGGATCTTTTTTAACTGTCAAATCCCACTGCTTTTTCTCAACATTTCATACTTCTTGACCTCTCTATAGCATTTGACAGTTTGACTATCCTTATCCTCCTAGATAAGTCCTCCTCTAGGATACTGCTCTCTCTAGATTTTCATGATACTGCTTTCTTGGCTCTTCTCTTGCCTGTGTGCCTGCTCCTTCTCAGTCTCCTTTGCTGGATGCTGCAGCTCCTAACTCTGAGTGAACCCCAAGACTCTATCCTGGACTCTCCTCTCTATTAAGAACCAGATATTCTTACCTGTCTTGGACAGGTTGTTTTGCATGTGTGCACACACGTGTGTGGGTGTGTGCATGGGTGTGTCTGTCTCATGGACCCCTTTGGCCAGTTTAGTGAAGCCTTTCTCAGAATAAGGTTTTTAAATGTGTAAAATAAAATGCATAGGATTACAAACATTAAAATACATTTATTAAAAATATTTTTAAAATACAAATTCACAACTGATACAAAGTAAACAGAATCAGAACAATTCATACAAGAATAGTATGAAAGATAAACAACTCTGAAAGACTTGGGAACTCCGATCAATATAATGACCAATACACACACTGAAACATACTATCCAGATAGAGATTTGATGGACTGAGTCCAGAATGAAGCATAACTGGGGAGGCAGGGAGAATGTGGGAATTTGATTGGCACGGCAATACATACATGTTCATTTTTCTTGCCTTCTCAAGTGGTGGCAGATGAGAAGAAGAGGGGGAGAATTCAGAATTGAAAAAACTTTTAAAACTTCACAGACCCAGAGTAGCTCAGTGACATAAAGGATAGAGTAACAGCCCCGGAGTCAAAAGGACCTGAATTCAAATTTGAACTCAGACACTTACTAGCTAAGTGACCCTGGGCAAGTCATGTACCCATGCCTCAAGAAATTAAATAAGCTCACAGACCCCAGGTTAAGAAATTTTGTTTCATAGTCTTTCTTGTTGACCTCATCAATTCTCAGGAATTTAATTACCATCTCTGCACAGATGTCTATTAGATCTCTATATGCATCCCTAATCTTCCCCCTAAACTACAGGCCTATCTATTGAATATTTCCAAGTGGATGTCCCATAGGCATCTCAAACTTAATATGTCTAAAACAGAATTCATCTTCCCTCCTCCCCAAACTTACTTACTTCTCTTGTGGGTACTACCATCTTTCTAGTCACCTAGGTCCACACTCCTATCATATTCAAGTCTTTACTTTCCCTCATCCCCCATGTCTAGGTGCCAGATCTTATCTAACTCTGTCTCCACAATATATCTCACCTATCCCCTCCTCCAGTTCATCCGACCCTCATTCATTCTTTCAATTGGCCTCCATTTCCAGGCTCTCCCCTCTCCAATTCCCCCTTCACAAAGCTGCCAAAGTGATATGCTAAAAACATAGATCTTACTATAATTACTCCCTTTCTCAACAAACTCTAGTACCTCCCTACTACCTCAGAATGAAATACAAACTTCTTTGTTTGGCATTTAAAGGCCTTCATAATCTGCCTCTAACTTACTTTTCCAGGACTATATAGTTATTCCCCTCCCTGCATTCTATCTTATATTTCAACCATTCTGATTTATTTACTGTTCCTTCCACACAATACTGTATCTCCCATCACTATCTGATCATGTGTGTGACCATGGCCTCTTTATAGTCCCCTATGCCTGTATTTTACTCTCTTTGCCTCTACCTCTTAGGATCCCTAAATTCCTTCAAAGTTTACCTCACACATCACCTCTTGTGTGGTTTTCCTAATTCCCCAAGTTTCTAATGTCTTGCCCCCTAAAAATTACCTCATATATATTTTGTATATAGTTTAAAGATATTTGCACATGTCTGGTCTGATAAATAAGCTCCTCAGAAGGAGCTATTTGATCTTTGTCTTTGAATCCCTAACACCTAGCATAGTGCCTCACATGATGTAGTAGGTGAGTAAATGCTTACTGAATGATATTAAAGCTATCCCATAATAACTCCCTCAACTGCCATTCTTATAACCCAGCTAATTAACTCCCACCCCCTAAAAAAAGAGAAGGGAAATACCTATACAAAGCAAGTGCTTAATATTTTTTTTAATCTTTTAAATATTTTGAATATTTTAAAATATTTTTTAACTGAACTGTCCAAGTCACACAGCTAGTAGAAAACCTCAAATCAGGTATTCTTTCCTTTGAACAATCAGCAACTTAGCACAATATTTCAGATAAGTTTTCTCTGAAAGGTTGCTAACACCTGTTTCTTGTATCTCAGTTTCTCCTAGATGTCATAAACAACATGGAACAAATATGTAAACTCCGAATTTAGGGATTAAAGAACACCATAAATATAAAGCTAATAATGGAATTCAGAAGTCAGCATCATATCTATTTCACACCAAAAATAAATGGGAATAAGGTAAGAAAGGAAGGCAATCAGGGTAAAGTGACTTGCCCAGTCACAAAGTTAATAAGTGTCTGAGGCCTATTTTGAACTCAGGTCCTCTTGACTCCAGGGTCAGTGCTCCATCCACTGCATCACCTAGCTGCCCTCACAAAAAATTATGAAATGATTATCTGATGCAGGATACCATGTGCAATGCTACAGAATAAAAAAGGAAAACCTATATGGTTGCTGTTGTCATGGAATCTAGCACAACTCTTGCTCATTCAACCACCATTTAGGTGTCTATTTTATATCAAAAACTGTGGTAGGGTCCTAGAAGAGATAAAAAGATAATTAATACATAGTCTTTGCCTTCATGAAGTTTATAATCCAGCAGGAGATATACAACACAAAAAAGACACAAACATACCACAGGAGGGAAAACTTGTAGTGCAGAAAATAAAGTAAATGTGTTGAGGGTAGAAAGTACTAGGAAAGCAACCTCATTGGGTAGAAAAGAAAGGTAAAAAAAAAAAATCAAAGAAGGTTTCTTGGAGAAGATAGTGCTTGAGCTAGGCCTTGAAGAATGGACAAAATTTTGATAGTCAGGGATGCAGGAGAAGTACACCAGGCATGGGAAAGACTTAACAAAGTTGAAGCAAAACAGCCTAGAAAAAGGAACTGGAAGTCATCTAGTTTTGGCATGTGGATCAAGGTTATAGAAGATAAAACTGGAAAAATATTGATTGCAGTAGACAAAATAAGGATGGTCCTGAATATCATTTTAAGGAGTTTGGACTTTATCATAAAACAACAGAAAGCCACTGAATGCTTCTGTGGACAAAAATGTCAGGATCAGAAGTATATATGATAGTAACTCCCATTTCTATATAGATTTTTAAAGATGTACAAAGTACTTTCCTCCCATGTATCCTATGAGGTAAGTGGTACAAGTTATCCCTATTTTATAGATAACTAAGACTCAAAGTTAAATGACTGTTTTCAAGGTCATAGAGGTAGTAAGCATGAAAGGTTAATGTCTAACACAAAAATGGAGTTATGACAACAGGATAATATGGCCAAGAGAGAGGAAATAACTTGCATATAGTCATATAACAAATGAGTGGCAGGGCCACAACTTGAACTCAAGCCTTCTAATTCCTAAAGGCTGTGGTCTTTCCATATACTTCACAATCTCATTAAGTTGTAATACAGCCGCTTGTGTAACCAGGAGGAAAACTGATTACTGTGCATAATATTTGTTGAGTTCCAGGTTCTTTTGTAATTAAATAGAAAAGTGGAAGAATTACCTATATTTTCCCTTTCACAAAGTTATCTCCTCTCATTCCCATTTAATTTATAAATCCAAGAATTTTCATTTCCAGCAAGGGTGATAGGGACCCAAAATAAAATAACTTAAGCAATACAAGTGGTAGTCTTTGAACTCACATCAAATACCAATATAAACGAGCAATGCTCCCACACTTTACAAAGCAAATATTATTTATTGACTGCTTACTATGTGCAAAAACTATGTATCTCATGGCTAACGGAAAGGGGTGAGGGGAAAGGGAATTACAGAATATTACTCATTTCCAAAGTATTCCATTTAAATACCTGTTCTATGAGAAAACCATATTTACTATCATTTATAAAATCATTAATTTAGAGCTGGAAGGGGCCTCAGAGGTCATCTAATACTGCCTAATTTTACAGAGGAAGAAATGAGCAGAAGACGTTTTTTCTGACTGCCATTAAATTAGCTATGTGACCTTGCTCAAGTCACTTCAAGTCTCTAGACCTCAGGTCCTCCTTAATTCAAATGAAAAGGGTCAGATTGGATAAGGGATTTGTTAGCCTTGGCGTCCATGAACTTTTTTCAAAACATAGTGATATGTATTTCAATAATTGCATTTAAAAACATTCTAATAAGGGGTCCAATGATTTCACCAGTCACAGTGGTCCATGACACAAAAAAGGTTAAAAAAAAACCCTGGATTAAAAGAACCCTAATCTAGTTCCTTTAGCTCCAATGCTTTTAACATTCTATTCTAAGTTCTAAAGTCTCTTTCACTGTGACATTCCATGATTCTAGAACACTATGACAGCAGAAACAAAACAATAGCTGGCAGCTAAACTCCTTCAAAATTATATGTATCCTTCCTTCTCCACTGACTTTTAGACAGTAGTTACCTGCATTGAAATGGTTAAATTCATTTCAATGAACAAAAGCAGAGCAGACCAATGGGAGATTATGAAAAGCCCTGGCACCTGGAATATACTGCAGATGAGCAAAAAAAAAAAAAACTGCAGGTGTAGAGCGTTAAAGAGCTACACCTAACCAGTGACCTAGAAATGCCAGGGGATTTATTACACAACCTGCTGCAGAATTCTCACTTTTCAAATGGAAATGAGCCATGAAGTCACACAATTCAAAAGGGCTGTGATTTTATTATTGAGACAAACAACTGTACCCATTTGAATTCTACTGAAGATGAATAAACTAATGAATATAATATTTCTAATAAAGCTATATTATGTCTTGTTAAATATAATCAGGAAACCAAACACCTGGATCCCTAGGCTACTCTTCAAATAGGATTACACTTAAAGAACACCACCATATAGTAGAAAGAGCATCAGACAAAGACACCAACGACATTACTTACTTGCTGTGTGACCTTGAGAAAGGCATTTCATCTTTATGGGCCCAAGCTTCCTCTATTCTCCAAAATGAGGGGGATGGACAAGACAAGAATTCTCTTTCCACTTCTAACATTCTATAGTCTCAAGTTATTTCTGAGTCTAATATTCTATGATTTGTAAGAACCTGAATGACTCTATAACCCTGAAGCAAGAAATATTTAAATTAGGTATAGATGAGATAAATTCATCTAGTCAACTCACTACTTAAGCAGAGAAACCTGTATTAAAGACTTACAGATCCTCCAATTTCACACCAATATTTGATTATATCACCACTAACCTGGTCTCATTACTTCATTCTTTCAATTTTAATTGCCATATAAATTTATCTAACATCTCAATAAATAGTTTCCTAAAATTAGATTAGACTATGAAGTTTTTTAATTGCCTTATTCAGGGAAAGTTTTTCTACAACTAAACAGATTCTGAAAAAAAAAAACAACCAATCTTCCAATTAAAAAAAAACCTATGTGAAAACAAATAAAAATGAGGTAAAATGCAAGACACCTCAATTGTTCCACAAGCTGGTGAACCCTCTCAGTCAGCATAAAGAGAAATTACCAATGAAGCTCAATGTCACAACCCTCTGGTGAAATAAATTAATGACTAATAAAGCATTTTACTATTTACATTCTGCCATGAATGAATGAAGCTCAATGTCACAACCCTCTGGTGAAATAAATTAATGACTAATAAAGCAATTTACTATTTACATTCTGCCACGTCGATCATAACCAGTATTCGGAAGCTTTTCAAAATTAAGAAAACTAAACCATAACACACACACACACACACACACACACACACACACACACACACACACACACACACACACACACTTTAAAATCATTCCCTCAGAAAGAGTTGTGAACTGTCAGTGGGACCAGAAATCATACAGCAGCACCTCAACAGACAGCAATAAGGTACAGGAGCAGTAAGCAGTGGACTGGAAAGACCCGAGTTCTCCTCTTGATCTGTAACTAACTTTCCAGGTAACGTTGGGGAAAATCACTTCATCTCCCAGGGCCTCAGTCCCTTCATCTGTAAAAGAAGGGAGACTAGAGTAGATGAATTCTAAAATTCCTTCTAGCACTGACATTCTATTTTTTGACATTCTATTTTATAAGCTCTCTGATTCTAGGAGTCCAGAAATTTTTTTTTTTTTAATGAAAAAGCACTCAAGTCAAATGCACTTGCTTTGAGGGGATGTCAAGTCTTTTCAAGGTATTCAAAAAGACAATGAAAATTCAACTTTGATTAAATACTTGCAAAACTTATTGCAAAGGTCCATTATCTGTTTTTATTACCCAGGTGTTTAGCAGCCAAAAGTGACTTAATTTAAGTTAGTTTCTGTGGAAACAATCTTAAGCAATAGTCAGCAAATACTGTCCCTCATAAGCAGTTATGACTGAAGAATTCAGACCAGCCTAGCACTCAGAAGCAAAATATTGCATATATGAGACAGCTATGTATCCTATACAGCAAAGGAGATAGCCTCATTTTGCAAAGTAACTACAATTCAAGGAATTTCTCCTCTATCCAATGTTCCCACTGCACAATGAACATACAAATAAAATATAGAAAGCATTAACTACTTTTTAATTCTGCAGAAAAGGGGATGAAAAGGACAGAAGGAAATAACATTTATGACCAATATTTACTTAGCTCTATTCTTTCAAAGGACTCAAACTTACTTAATATAAACCATCTCAATTCTCTTGAGATAGAGAAGGATCAGGTTTCTGTAGGAGAAAGGAGTATAAAGGGATTAAGTGTCTCATCCAGCAAGTCACTGGGAAAATAGATACTGGAACCCAATTATATAGACTCCCAAGTCTGAAGTATTCAGGAGATAGTCTGAATTCAGAGGTTTATAAATTTGGAATAGTTTGGAAGAATTCAGAAATGACTGTCCTGAGTCCTAGCACTTCGTAAAGTTCTGAAGTATAACAAGTATGCTAAAATTGCACTAGTATATACAGAGCACTAGACCTCAGTTTCCTAAGTGTTAAAACAAAAGTGTTGAACAAGTAGACAATTTCCAACATCCCTCTCCCAGTTCTAACATTCTATGTTCTGAAGTCATTTTCTTCCCAGCCCTAGATCACTCAGATAGCCTCACACAAAAAAATGGGAAATGCAAAAGAAAAAATTAGCAATGCTGAAAGATTACCCCCCACCACCACCACCAACTCTTGTCCAAAACTGCACAAATCACTGCCAAAAAATTAAGGTCAAACATGTCTGCCAATAACAGTAATTCCATAGGCTTATCACACCTCAACAGAGCTTCCAGTAGGTGTCACAGTATGTATAGTTGAAATCTGTGGCAAATCACATCCTCAAAAACTCTTCCTCCTTTCAAAGAGAATATGGAATAAATTCATTCTCTTAGTTTGCTATTTCATGATCTGGAATTTTTAAAATCTATTAGGCTAAAGATAGTTTATTCCAAGAGAATAACAATTTCAGAATGTGCACATTTACAAATACAAATTATTTTATCCTTAGCCACTCTCCACTTAGCCTGCCTCTGTTTATAGTTAAAATTCAGTCAAAGGAGAAACCCAATAAGAATATCCTTAACTAAAAATGTTCACAAACATTTTCTAAACTGTCAAAAGTTGGAACAATTGTGCAGAAAGCTCACTTGAGTTAATTTTGTTTAAAACCACACAAGAGACATTACACATTACATGAAGTCAGAGAAGCAATATCATTTCTGATAAATATGATCAAATTATCCATTAAAATGTCTAAATAGACTAAATTTAGGGACACTGAATAGGGCCACCTTTCACTGGTCTATTAGGGAACCACCTAGCTTACTGAGGCAGTCAAAGCAAGTTTCCTTGATCCTTTCAAATCCTAAAGAATGTAACACTAGCCACAGAACACAGAGTGGGAATGGCACTAAAATGTCTGTCCTCAAACCCCTAACAGTTATTTCCCCACGTGTTTGGCAGCCTAGTGGAAAAATGCCTGTACCAGCCACAGAACCTGCTCTCTTCAACAGCTCTAAAGCTAGCTGCCCAGGAAGAAGCCAGGCCGGCCCAGCAGGATGCCAGAGAATAGACCCAACAAGACTCAAAAGGTAAAATAAATTCCTGCAGACCTATTTTCTCCCTGTGAGGCTGCAGAGAGCAGGCCTACAAAACTGGAACAGATCAAGTACTCTAGCCCAGTGACTAGGTCACCAGGATAAAATTCACGTCTTCTACCTAAAAACTAACCCCAATTAACCAGAACACACTATTTGCAGAATCTCCATGGTAAAGTCTCCAGCCACCGTTACATTTGAAGGCCCAGAGCCATAACAGACACTTGACAACAAAAAAAACAAAATGAAAAAGTTAAATAAACATTTTTTTTAATTTAACAAATGTTTTACTGGACTTTTGTGTCCAAAAGCACAAAAGCAAAACAGTTTTCAAGCAGCCACAGCTCAGTCAAAAGAGTTCTTTTCATACTAAATTAGAAAGCATGATGCAGTGGAAGAGTACTGAATATGCAACTGGAAGACTTGGGATACAATCTCAATTCTGATAATGACTACTTATCCTGAGCAAGTCACCTCCATGAGGAGATAGCAAGAGAGGACTTCTAAATTCCCTCCAAGTGCTAATTTTCTGTGACTCTTATGAAATTTAAGGATCCCTTTAAGTTTGAGGTCCAGACCTGGCTCTCCAGTTCAAGATGACCTCTAACCGGCACTAAGTGGATGGCCATCACCAGGAGACTATCTTCCTGTTTTCAGTTGTCCTCTTGCTACACCTTACCTGAGAAGTTTGAGCATTCATGTATCCATCTTCCAGTCCAAGGTCCTTGGCACTCACAAGTTCAAGACTTTTAGCCCTAAGCACTGATACACCTAACAGTGCAGAGGGCTGCCCCACAATCTCAAAGCCTTCCCCAAACCTCCTTTCCATGCTTCCTCTTAATCTTGCAATTCTGCCCTTAGATACTAAACTCATGGTTTCAAAACAATCTGACAGAGCTGTAAGATAGTTCAAGTATTATTTTTCAGAATTTTGCAGATAAGAACAGAGGTTCAGAAAGCTCAACTAACCTCAATTTGTTCACATGACTAGTAAGTATCAAAGCTTAAACTTAAATCGTCTAACTTAAGGCCTACCAGAAGCTGCTTATCATTTACCCCCTCCCCATTCACTCTAAGGAAGTGAACCACTTCCAGCTAACATCCATTGCCCTAGGAACCAATGCTTTTGCATCTTAGGAGATTTGCCCTTCAACTTTTCATTATCATGAATACTGGAAACTTGTCTCCAAGATATTACCTCTACTCTAACCTCAAATCCACAGGCCTGATCAATTTTCCACTACCCTAGCACCCTACCATCCTTTCACTTCTTCTCTAATCAAAAACCCTATTTTTACCTCTAATCGCCTAACTTAGGCCCTTTCTGATAGCTTCTTCAAACTCCAACGATACTGCCTTCTGTTCTTGTTCTATTCCTAACCCAAACTCAAGAATTTTGCATCACTCCCATCACTTCCCCTCTACCTATGCCCCACCTTAGTGTATACTACCCTCTATTACCCCCCATTCTCTCTCTCTCTCTCTCTCTCTCTCTCTCTCTCTCTCTCTCTCTCTCTCTCACTCTCTCACTCTCTCACACACACGTCCTTAACCTACCTACCAGGTAAGTTACATTCTATCTTCACTATCCATGCCTTACCCAGAAGATCCTTTGCTGTGCTTCGCCTAAACAAAAAAAAAAACCCTCCTCCCCACCCCACCTACTACCCAAGCCTTCCTCCTTAGAATAAGAATCCCAAATCATTTACTACCTCCCACTGGGTGCCATCGCACACCTCTCCCCGCTATAATCCCACGGGCCCCCCAACTCACTATACTGATCTTTCCTGCCTCTCTATCATTCACTATACCTATCCCACTGGCTCTTTCCCTATTCTTGACCCCCCCCAACACTTTCACCCCATCCTCGGCCTCCATCCTCTCACCATATGCTGGAGCCCCCATTCTCTTCCCCATCCTCGAACCCCCTCCCTCTCTATCCTCGAACCTCATTTCTTTCCCCCCCCATCTTCTAGGCCCCCACTCGCCCTTCCCGTCCTCGACCCTCCCATCACCCCTTCCCCATCCTCGACCCTCCCCACCATCCTCTTCCTACCCTCGAAGCTCCCCACCCTCTCTCCATTTTCGAGGTCCCCCTTCACTCCCTCCCCACCTTCCCTCGACCACCCCCAACCCTACACACACACACACACACACACACACACACACACACACACACACACACACACACACACACACACACACACACACACACACGTCTCCATTCTCGACCACCAGCCTCTCCCCTTCCCGGATCTGGCCGGGCTGAGCGCGGGCTCTCCCACACATATCCCATGCTTCATCTTCGTCCTCTTCCCCCTCCCCCTCCAAAGGTGAATGTACCGTCCTGCCCTTGTCGTTCCCGGGACGCGGCGGCGGCGGCGGATACAAAGCCCGCCCATCCTCCCCGCCGGGGCCGGGGCCGGGCCCGGGAGAGGTGGGGGAGGCGCTAGGATCCCTCCCCCGGTTCCAAGCTCCCCGGGGCTCCCCGCGGCCGCGGCTGCTGCTGCTGCTGCTAAGGACACACACAATAAACAATGCGGAGCAGCGCTCGGCCGGCTCCCAACCGCCACAACGGCCGCAGTCAACCGCCTCCAACCTCGGACTGCCCGACCGCCCCCTGACGCCTACCCGAGCCGGCGCCCAGTTCCCGCTTGCCGGGCCCACACCCGGGCTCCCTCTGGGCTCCCCGCACCGCCGCCGCCGCCGCCGCCTCCTCAGCTCCGGCTCCTCGGTCTAGCGGCGGCGGCTCCGGCTCCTACTGCTGCTGCTGCTGCTGCTGCCGCGGCTGCTCTGGCGGCGAGCGGGGCTTCGGCGACGAGCACGTGACCTCTCTAGGTCTCCTCATAGGTGGGCCCGGGGAAGGGGCGGGCCTCGCCGCCGCTGAGGAACGGAAGCCCGCCCCTCGCTCTCGCCTCGCCCCCCCCTCCTTTTCCTTCTCTCTCTTTCACCCTCCAGCCCGCTGTGCCGCACCTGAGAGCCTGAGCCAGCGCCCGCTGCCGTTTGCGCCAACTACGCACCTGGGGCGCGCTAGTGCGCACGCGTGGGAACTGCCGACTCGGCCGGCCGCACCTGCCTGGGCCGGAGCGACCGAAACTCTATCCCCGCTTCGCTCTGGCCCCTCCCCTTCCCTCTCTCCCCACGTTCCCAGGGCTACACCTGAGCCGTGCTGCGCCATTGTCAGAGCAAGGGACCTTGGAGCGCGCGCGAGCTTTGTACTCGGGGCGCGGAAACTCTGACGCTTCCCGGAGGACGCGGAGGGGGCCGGATTCTTTAACTAGGAGCCGGTCTGACCCCAGTTACCGGCAGGGGTTCGCTTCCTGCGGTGCTTATTATAGGGGCTGTTTCCAGGCAAAAGAAGATAGTGGCGACCAGGAGAGAGGAGGAGAGAAGAGATCTTAAAATATTGGGGGTCAGGGGGTGTTTGCCTTTTATACAAACGACCGGCTTCACTGCTGGAAGGCAACAGGGTGCATTTAAAAGATTTGGAATCTGAAGTCTCAGGTTCAAGTCCCCTCCCAGCTATTTATCATAGGTGACCTTGTCGGAGGGCAGTTCGCTTTCCACCTACTAAAAGGTGATTTGACTAGAGCCCCTTCCATTCTATCTAAATCTTCGATAAATTCTTATTTAGTTTATTTAAATGACCCTAGGTGCTTTGCGACAAGTGCAATGAACAAGAGTCCTTCCACCTAATATCTGTGTAACCTTGGCAAATCGCTTCACTCCTCTGGGTTTCAATTTCCTCTTCAGTCAAATGAGGGAGGAAGTGTACTATAAGGGACTCTAAGTCTCAGCTCTGAAATTTTGTGATAATGTGAAATTATTTAGTCAAACCCTTTCCTCTTACAGAAGAAATC
Source organism: Gymnobelideus leadbeateri (assembly GCA_011680675.1). Classification (NCBI taxonomy): domain Eukaryota; kingdom Metazoa; phylum Chordata; class Mammalia; order Diprotodontia; family Petauridae; genus Gymnobelideus; species Gymnobelideus leadbeateri. The sequence goes on from WOXC01003750.1 coordinate 232,456, forward strand.
GGAACTAGAGAAACGAATAAATTATTTTATGATTTTATTTTGGGGGGGGTGAAGAATTCACCAGCGATGGTTATTGAATGCTTAATATGTGCCCAGCACTTTTGGTAGGAACAGTCTCTGCCTTCAAGGAGCTTACATTCTAATTGGGTAGGATAAATAAGATGATTTGTCCAAGACCATACATTGATTTAGTGACTCAACCTTGGTGAGAACCTTGGGGAATCAGCTCCCGTCACTCTTTGCAAATACTAAATACATGCATTCTCACCTCTTAATACTCTTTACCTTGCATGAAGATTCTGCTGTCCCTCAGTTGTTACAGAACCTTAGAGCTAGAGCTGGGAGGACTGGGAGACAAACTGAGGTTCAGAGAGATTTGCCCAAAGTCACACAGGTCATAGGATCACAGATTAGGGCTGAAAAGGATCTCAGAGATCATTTAGCCCAACCCCCTCATCTGTAAAAGATGAGGAAATGGGGTCTTACAGAGGTTAACTTGACCAAGGGGAGAATGGAACAAGGATTTATTAAGTGTCTACAATGTGCCAAGCTATGCTATGCTAAGTACTGTACTAATATTTCATTTGATTCTCACAATCTGGAAAGTAAATGCTATTATTCCCATTTTACAATTGAGAAAACTGAGGCAAACAGCTGTTAAACGACAGCTAGTAAATGTCTGATAGGAGATTTGATCTCAGGTACTCTGGACTCTAGCTGCCCCAAGGTCATACAGATAGCAAGTGGAAGAACGGAGATTTGAATCCAAATTATCTTCTGATTCCAAATCCAGTTCTCTTTCCAATATACTTTATCCATAATCCTCAAGTCCTTTTCTTGAGACCTCTGTGCCTTTGGTTACCTTTTTATGTATGTATCCTTTCTCCCCAACCAGAAACTGCTGGAGAATAGGTCTGGCCAGTCTAGTAAATAGAATCAAAAGTTCTAGTATGGTATCTCTGTCAATTAAATCCAACAAATATTTATTAAATTCTTATTTGGGCGATGGGATCAGAGACAACACAATTTCTCCCCTTAAGGAGCTACATTTTCTCTTAGTTACAAAGGTGCCCAGTTCTGGTACTTTTTAAACAAGTACCAAGCAGACTTCTATTAAGTGCCTACCATGTATATGGAATTCCTTATTTTATCCTTGGATAAAATTATTTTATCCTTGGAGTTCACAAAATAAATAAAATTATTTTATCCTTGGAGTTCACAAACTAATATGAAAAGCACTTCCAAAATAAGTTGGCATGGAATTGACCCAGAATGCTCTCTCTACTGCCTCTTAGAATTCAATGCTCAACTCAAGTGCCTCTTCCAACATGAGATCTTTCCTGATTCCAGAGTGGTTGATGTTCTCCCTTTCTACCCATTACACACCCCCTCCAAAAAAAAAAGTTACTTTTTGTTTTTATTTCCCAGTCTGTGATTTAAACGGTATAAGGAATTTCTAGTAAGGAGATTCCCTCTACCGATACAGACTGACACCAGCACAGCATTTTATAGTCTTGGGCCACAGAAGGTAAGTGATTTACTCAGCATAGAACCAATATGCAAAAGGCAAGACTTAACAGCCAGGAGCTCCTGAATCTAAAGAAAACTTTCTATCTAACAAGGCCAGCTCTCTATCCACTACACCATATAGCCTCTATACTTGGCTTTATACTTTGTATAAATTTTGTATGAACTCATCTATGTACTCTTGTTTCCTCCAATATAATGTATGCTCCATGTACACAGAAATTGTTTTGTTTTTCTTTATATCCCCAGCACCTAACATAGTGAGGGACACATAAATGCAAAAAAAAAAAATATTGATTTGAATAGAATTGTTGAAAGTGGGAAGCTGGGGAGTTGATTCATATTTAGGCAGTGGATAAAAAGCCTTATACAGATAAATCAGCTTTCTTCATTGTTCAAACCTTTGTCAAACTTGTTATCCATGAGTCTGTACTTGGGGACATAGCAGCTTGAAAGCCTATTTTAGACGGAATTGAAGAAAGTTATATGAATACTCTATGGCCTTCCTGCCACCACCACCCTAATACTCCTTTGGGGACATTGCTATATACCCTCTAATTTGAGGAAAATCAGATAGCCAGGGTAAAATGAATTACCTAGAATCATAAGAGTCACACAGTCATAGAGCTGAAAGAAGCATCAAAACATAGAATGGGAAAAATCAAGGAACATTAAGTGCCCACTGTGTCCAAGGTAGAAGGTACTGTGCCAGGGTCTGGGATACAGAATTTTAAAACCACAGTCCTTGCTCTGGAGCTTACATTCTACTGGGAGACATGTAAAACAAAACAATGTTTAAAAAGCAAGATAAAGAAGAAAATAGGAATGACGATTAAGGAGATCGGGAAAGATTTCCAGTAGGAGGTTATCATCCAAGCTAAGCTTTGAAGAAGACTAAGGATTCTAAGACGTGAGATGAGGAAGGAATTCATTAAAGAAATGGGGGAAGCCTATGCAAAGGCATGGAGGTACTGTGAGAACTGTGAGTAGGATATAATTCAGAACACAAATAAAATACATTAGGATTTTACATTAGACCACACAATGTCTGATCTTAGAGGTTATCAACTCTGACCTCTCAGTTTGCAGATGAGGAAACACATTTAGAAAGAAAGGAAATTATTGATCCTGAATCACAATTTATTAGTGGCAAAGGTAAAACTAGAACCCAAGATTCTAGAATCAATCTAAAATTTCCTTTCTTTAGTTCTTGAAGTAAAACTGTACTCTCCAAGAGGTTAAAACCTTGCTGCAAAAATCAAATAAACTAATTTTCCAATCAGATAGCATTTCTCTCTCTCTCTGTCTCTATCTCTCTGTCTCTCTATATCTCCCTCTCTCTCTTTCTCTTTCTCTCCCTCTCTCTCCCCCCAAAAGGTCATAATATTTTGAGTTTTCTCAAGTTTAAGATTTTAAAAATAACTTGTTATACAAGTGTAAAAAATAGCATCTGAACCTTTTGTTTAAGTGTGAAACACACCTTTGTCATGACTCAGTAGTGGCTGAACAAACATTTACTGAAGTTTCCATAAAGAAAAATTCCCCCTAGACTGAGGAAGCCAAAAAGATGATAGCTCCTAACCCAAAGAAATCCAAACACCTAAACCTCAAAGATTCAGAGGGGCCAGAACCTGGAAGTTGGAAGTCAGCAAAAGAATTCAGAGGATCCAGAGTGAGACCAAGCAGAACCAACTATTCCATCCAAAAGTGCAAGAGGGAATAGTCAGGCCCTGATAAAAGGCCCTAAATCAAGAACTAAAAGTGGAGAGATGAATAAATATAAGAAATCACCATCATCCAGCATAGTACTTATTGCAAATCTATCTCAATAACAACTGCACACAGATACAAAAAGGAAAAAATGCATTTTCCACAAGAACTACATGATTATTCTAGATGAAATGGAACAAGTGCTAAAACTATTAAAAAAAAAATTCAAGCTCTTGAGGAGAGAATTGGAAAGGAAATAAGTTTCTTAGAAGAGAAACTAGTAAACCTTGCTGAAGAAACGTAATCCCTGAAAACTAGAATAGACCAATCATATCAATGACTCCATAAAACAGCAAGAAGTATTAGAAAAATAAAATCCAAAGATCTGAAAAAAAAATAGAAGTAAATACAAGGTATATGAGATAAAAACAATTTAAAAACTATTGATCTCTCTGAAAACCATGACCAAAAAAAGGAAAGAAAAACTACCAGTGTCCTCCTGAAATGAACCAGAAAAGTCCCAGAAATGTCATAACCAAAACTCATGTTTTGTAGTTCTCATGTCAAAGAAAAAAAATGCTACTAAGCATCCAGAAAGAAGCAGTTCAAGTACAAAGGAATTACTATCAGGATCACATAAGATTTGGCAGCTTCTACAAAAAAAATCAGGAAAGATCTTGAAATATGATATTCTCAAACACCAGAGATAAATAAATAAATCTGTGTATACATATACATACACATACATACATACATACATAGGCCTACAACTAAAACAACTTACCCTAGAAAGTTTAGTAATATCCTACAGGAAATGAAATATTGAATCTTTAATAAAGTACTTTCAAGCATTTCTGACTAAAAGACGAAAGCTGAATATGAACTTTAAAATGCAAATCTAAGAGTCCAAAGAAATCTATAAAGGTGAATTTATTTGAGCAATTGGAAGGAGCTATATGATGATATAGTGCTAACATTCTAAGAGCTAGGGAAGACACAAGCATCTCTTCAATATTTTAATGTCTTCAATGGGCATTTAAAAAAAAATTTCTCCATTGTACCTTCATTATTGGGAAATCTCATAAGCCTTTAAGATCAAATCAAAATTAGTCTTAGTATTCACATCTTATCACTACCCTTAGCTCTTCTGGTTAGAGGATAGAGCCATAAGCTCTAAAACCACCCTTTAAGGTGACGGTCCCAGAACAGTCAGCTCTTTATTTCCCACCAGCTATACTCCTTTTGGACGTCTCCATTATGCCTCCATGTCCAGTGCCTTCTCCCAATCCTTTTCATTTTCCTTTTGTATGTCTTCCCCTACTAAAATGTAAGCTCTTTGAGGCCAGAAACGGCTTTCTTTATATTTGTATCCCTAGCACTTAGCATAATGCCTGGCATATAGTAGGTGCTTAATAAATGTTTATTGACTATTAAAAGAAATTAAAAAAAAAAACCAGGGAGGAGGTAGGAGATTGGTTCCATTCTGAGAGTTTTAAGAAGGAAGAAAAAGGAGAGTGAAAGAAGGCATACACTAGTGTAGAAAGGAAGAAAGAGTGTTTATAACTGGAGGGTGTAAAAAGAATATACAAACATGGAGGAAGGTGGTGGGGGAGTAGGCATCAAATGAACCTAACTCTTATGTACCACAAACAAAAAAGTGTTCAATACACACAGAGACATACGTAGAGAGTTTGGTGTAAAAATACCAAACTCAACAGGGAAGCAAGTGAGAAGGGGTGGTAAAGACGAAGGATGATACCTGGGATAGAATGGTAACAAGAAAAACAAACTTCCTAATTCTTAAGTAGAGGACCTTTATAAGGGGAAAAAGAAAGAAAACTAGAATTTAAGGGAGGGCCTTAGATTGCTTTTTGTAAACATTTGGAGCATAGCTGAACAAATTGTATATGAAGGTATTATTGTCTCCATAAGAAATGATGATTTTAGAGAATACTGGACAATATTGTTGTTCATCCTTCATTCTGGAAGAGGACCAATGACATCACAAGGATGATGTCTTGACTTGCACATGAATTTGATGAGTGGAGCAGAGCTACACAAAGTCATCAGCCTCATTCTCTCCTCCAGAGTCATCGAAGTCGAGTGGCAAGACAAAGGTCAAGACAGACTGGCTATGGCCCAGTATGCAGTGGGTGACCTTTGCCTTTCTAGATTAAAATTTTTCCAAGGGGTCAGTTTGCCTGAGGCCACACCCATTCAATGACTAAGGGCTGAGTAACAGTTGAGACAAAACATGGCTCAGTTTACCATCACAAAATATCAATCCTGGAAGGGAAGACCCTTCAAGTTTCTGACTGGAACAGAAAACAATTGCTATTTACACTCATTCTAAGTCTGGGTAAGGGCTATTTTTGGCTATTGAATTTTAAGGTGAAGTTAAGTAGTTCCATTTAAAAGACAATGTGTTTTTTTAAAGCCTGTCTTGTCAGAGCTATATTTCAAGAAATCAAAAATGAAAACCATAAATTGTTCCAGCTTTTGGGGGGGGAAGAGGCAGAGGAAGAAGAAAAAGAAGAGGAGGAGGAGAAAGAAAAGAAATAACAGCATTCCCCAACTTCTGCTTACACTGACCAGTTTGGTCCCCAGAGGACAAATGACTACTATTCTCAGATAACATGGTAAACCCAGTTAATACAAAACATCTCCTTACAAGGGAGTATGTTTAAACTTAGACCACCATAATTGCAGTGAGGCACACGTTTTAGAAATATGTGTGACAAGGTTTAACTCATGACACCTACTCTGGAAGTCCTTCTCTCTGTATAGAGACTTCATGCAGAACCCTTGTTGTGGTTCATCTTTTGTTCTCCAGACAATATGAACCAAGGTAGAACCAAGAGAACAATTTATACAGGGACAATAACATTGTAAAAGAAAACAACTTTGAAAGGCTTGAGAACTTAGAACAAAGCACTGATCATGTCTCTAGAGGACCTATATAATGAAGCCTGTTACCCACCTTGTAGTGTTGGTGATGGACATGATGTACATAAGGTTCAAAGAAATGCAAATTTGTACACAGCCATTGTATGGGTACATCTTGCTTGACTTATTTGTCACAGGTTTTTCGTTGTTTTTTTTTCTTTTTTACTCCAAGTTAATGGTAGTGACAAGTAGCTGAAGTTAGCAATAGTAAGGGGGAAAGGAGTGGGGCATTCTAACTTTTTTTTTAGTAGCTAGAAGAAAACAGAAGTTCAGAAGGAAACAGACAAACAAGACAGTTTTGAAAATAATATGTAGAATTTATTATATATATTTTTAAAAGCATGCAATATGAAAGCAAGATTCAAATTTCTTATACAATCCTCTTTTTGTGGTCTGCTGTGTGTATGGAAATGTTCTTTTATTTTTTTTTTATTTTGATTCCCAAATCCAGAACCAGTTTTGTTTTGTTTTTAAAGAAAATGAATTTAGAGTCAAGACCATCAATAGAGGGTAGGTGTGATAAGTGCAGACAACGAAGGGGCAGTTAATTGACTGGAAAGGACAGATTGCACCAGGCAAACGCCAGAGACCTGGGCCACAGTGGGAAAGACCTGGGACTTTTCCTTTTGGGGTTCAGATCCCATCGCCATTATTAGCATTTTTTCCATAACACCAGCAGAGATGGAAAATGACATGCCCAAAGTCTTCTGAGCCTTAGATCAATGTTCTATTCACCATACAACACCAAAGCATCCATATGACACTCCTTTGTTTCCAGAAAAGGCTTCTTATTTATCGATCATGGTTCTGTGCAGGGACAGGGATGAATAAAAAATAAATTATATAATGTTAAGGTTTATTTTTTTTGGAGGCAGGAGGGCAGGGCAATTGGTGTTAAGTGACTTGCCCAAAGTTACACAGTAAGTGTTAAGTGTCTGAGGGCAAATTTGAACTCAGGTCCTCCTGACTCCAGGGCTGGTGCTCTATTCACTGCGCCACCTAGCAGCCCCTAATGTTAAGGTTTATAAGGCACCTCTACCACAAACTTACCAGAAATGTCATTAAGAAGATTTATTTAGTCCTATTTAACAGATAAGTAAATTGAGACCTGAAGAGATGAAGTAACTTGCCCAAGGTCACATAATTAATACATAAAGCTCAGAATGGATACTCGAACACAAATTTTCTGACTACAGTGCTCTTTCCAATATATGACAATAAGACAAGGTCTATGTACTTATGAAGAAAAAATCTAGATACAAGGTAAGTTAGAGATATATACAGAAAATGATAGTGTATTACTGTAGAGAAGTACAAAGGATTAAGATCCATCATTTCATCGATCAAACACCTACTGGAGATAGTTACCAGCTTGAGGGGCAAGAGGTCAGTGATACAGAATTCCTGAAGGAATTGACATTTTAGTTGGGCTTTAAAGTACAAGTAAGAAAAAGTAACAGGAAAATATGTATCAGAGAGAGAATATTCCAGCCATGACAAACAGAATAAGCAAAAATACAGAGGTGGAAAAATGCAAGACAAGTACTTGGGGAAGAGAGTAATAACAGGTTGGAGGGGAGTGCAGGATGGGGGGAAGATTTCAGATTCCAGAATGAAATCCTGTTATAAGGCGGGGTAAAATGCACTACAGGTTGTAGGAAGCCTTGATTACCAGGCAAAGGAGTTTAAACTAAGCAAGTAAACAAGTAAAGTTCCTGTAAGGGTAACAGGTAAAAGTTTCCTGACTGGAAAGCCATCAAAGCACGTAGAATGATAGGACACAAAATATTAGATCTGGAAAGTACCCTTTAAGATAATCCAGACACAATTACTTGAGGAAACAGAAACTATTGCCTACACTACTATTTAGTTCCACTTTGAGATCCTGAGGGATCTCCTTTTTCTGCTTCTGTATTCACCCTCCACTGCTACCCTTCCTGGTTCTCAAAACCTGTGATATAGTGAAAATGTTGTTCATCTTTCATTTTTAAAGAAGACCAGTGATATTCACGATGATGGCAAACCACTCCAGTACCTATAATGAAAATAACTTTGGGCTGAGACCTGAGCCTTCATTCTAGTGATGAGGTGCAGTCTCTGGGAACCCCCTTGAGCTCTCCTTAAATCTTTGAGGTAGAGGCTCTGGGAACCCTCCCCCCATCCCTTGAACTCTGACTAAATCATCCCATTTGATGAGGCATTTGCATGAGGCCATAAGCCTTAAGTTGTGGCTGGATGCAGACATCTGTTACTAGCCTAGCCCTCCACTGTCCATCTACTTCCCACCCTTGAGCCTATCAAAATATCAATCCACCCTTGAACTGGCCTAGCCCACCATTGTCTGTTGGCTCCAGGTAGTCTCCAGCAACTTCCCACCTTTACTCCTTGGCCTCATCTGACTTCTCCTAAAGACCCTCCCCAAACGCCTCCTCTAGACCACCCCTAGATTCCTCCCATAACTTTCTGTATATAAGATCCCATCTTCCCTCCGTGTGAGAGCACCATAGAATGACCTAGCACAGACTTATTCTGTGTCTAATACAAGTGAACTTTTAATAAACTTTACTTTTCTTTGGCTGAGAAGACTTGAGTCAAATTCATTCAGCAGGACCTGGTGTGTTGGTATTTTGGAGTCTCTAGAGCAACCCTAACCCTCTTTATGGGTATACATCTTCATTCGAGCAAGGAGAGCTCAAGGGGGTTCCTAGAGTCTGCACCTCATCACTAGCTCCCTTTGTAACTTTGACCCTCAGTAAATCATTTCAGTTCACTATTGGGTAAATATAATGTTGTCTTGTGCTTTTTAATTAACTTTATATATCACCAACTAGACCATAGCCTTCCTGAGAGGACAGCATGTTGTTTTGGAGAGAACACTGGGCCTGGAGTCAGTAAACTTGGATTTGTGTCCCAGTTATTTCACTTGACTAGCTGTGTGACTTTAATCAAGTCCTTCCCCTTCTCCTATCCTGTTTCTTATCTGCAAAATGGAGGTAATAATTTCCACCCTACCAACCTTACACTACTATTATGAGGAAAAGTATCTAAATGAGAACCCAGGAATTCTTATCTAATTTTATCCCTAAAATAGCTGGGTCAGATTGCTGTCTGCCAACTGCTAAGGTGATTAATAAAACCCTAGTTAATTAATAAGAAAAAGATTCCCTCTTGGCTCACCTTACAATAGAGAGGCAGAGAAAATCTTATGCAAAAAGACATACGTTACATTGATTTCTTTTTAAAAAGAAGACTTTTTCTTTTCTCTGTTTCATAGGAAATGACATTCTTAGTCTGGCATGAAAGGGTTTCTATAACATGATCCAAGCCCACTTTTTCTGCTGCATCTCCAATGTGTTCCCTTTCAGAATTACCTGTTTCACTAGCCTTATTTCCTCATTGTAGCCAATGTCACATCTTTGTTCTAAGGTCTCTTCCAGCTTCAACATTCTATTTTCTAATATGTCTTACATCCTATGCTCTAAAGTCTCTTCTGGTCCCATCATTCTATGATTTTATGATTCTAAATATGACCAGCAAAAAAACAACACCTGAATTCTTTCCTCCTGGTTCTAATGCTGACTCTCTGTGGGACCTTGAGCAAGTTACTCCATAAATGTAAAATGAGGTTGGTCTTCATAGGTCCCCAAAGTGGGCGATGCTGGGAGGGGTGATAGCCTGAAGTGCAATTGGGGGGCATTGAGTAAAAATAAGGGGGTAGTGGAAAATTTTGAAAAACTGTTCATTCATGTTTCATCTGTTGTGGAACAGAGTTAAGGTCATAGTGATTACATTATTTTCCAAATAAACACATAAAATGCAAGTTATAACCTATCAGTGGTCAAATCTGCCAACAAGTCTTAACAAGCAAGTGTTGGCAAGTGAGCCATATTACACACTGTCAGGAAGTCCAGGATGCATCAGCAGGAATATGTGCATGTAATGATTTATTTACAACACAATACTATCTGCCTATGGCTACATGATGCAATATTGCATCATCAAAATTTCAACTGGGGGGGAAATCACAAATTTTACACTAAATTATTAAATTTAAGATGCATCATTAAAAAAACTTTTTTTTTAAATGACACAGATTTCAAAAAAATCATTAAAGGTTTAAAGAAAGTAGATTTCTGGGGTGGCTGGGTGGTGCAGTAAATATAGCACTGGCCCTGGAGTCAGGAGGACCTGAGTTCAAATGTGGCCTCAGACACTTAACACAAAAACTAGTCCTGTGACCTTAGGCAAGTCACTTAACCCCAATTGCCCTCCCCTCTCCCCTCCAAAAAGAGACCAAAAAAAAGTAGATTTCCAGGACGGCACTGAATAATTTATTCTTTAAAGGGAGCAGTTTGGAATCTTTGGTCTAGGTGATCATTAAAGATGCTCCCCACTCTAACAAGGAGCCCACATATATATTGTTTTGATTGTGGTCACTAAATGTAGTATTTAGGTTATGAAGAGGGAAATAGGGATTACTTCAATAGAATAATCAATCCAATAAATTAACAAGTATTATTTTTTATGTGCCAGCACTGTATTTGGTGTTGATAGAACAACAAAAAAAAAAAAAAGTGAAAAAGTCCCTGCCCTCAACAAGCTTACATTTCCTCAGGGAATGACATATACATAGAAATACAAACAAAATTGATACTTCCCAAAGAATTTTCCTAAACTCCATTCCCTTGTGTTCCTATTATACAAGGCATCCTGAAAATCTTGAAGATTATTTTTCAGGTCATATGGAGTTCAATTTTTAGGTATTAAAGGTTAAAACTGCAGTAAGACTTTTGGGAGAATTAACTGTATGATTCCCTGGAGTTACACCTCCAGTCTGGATCAGCAGAGCAGCAGAACCCCCTTCTGAACTTCTAGTATCTAAAAATGCTTTTAGTCATGATATTCACTATTAATTAATAGGTTAATATCTGTCAACTTACCTATATGGCAAGAATTCGGGGTTGATAGATATTAGCCTATTAAAAACCTTTACCCAGTTCACACAGCATGGGTTAATATGATCTTTTTCCTTGAAATTTCAGCTTAATTAAATCATAGAATGCTAAAGCTGTAATGAACTGTAGTACCTGACGTGTTAGACCTTTGTTAGAACTGAAAGATTTTGGAACATATAGTTGAAGCTGAAAGGAACCTTCAAAATTGTCTCGTCTAACTACAACCAGTTAGTCAATAAACAATTATTAAATCTGTAGGATGTGCCACGCACTGTGCTAAGCACTGGAAATACAAAGAAAGGTAAAAGATAGTCTCTGCCCTCAAGGAGCTCATAATCTAACAAGGAGAAGACATGCAAACAACTATGTACAAACAAGCTATATACAGGAGAAACAGGAAAGAAGAGAGAGAAGGAAATGGAATTAAGAGATTGGGAAATGCTTCCTGTAGAAGGGGGAATTTTAACTGAGACTTGAAGGAAGTCAGGAAGCAGAGATGTGGAGGAAGATCATTCCAGGTATAAGAGACAGCCAGTGAAAATTATTGGAGTTGGGAGATAGAGGGGTCAGTCAGTCAACCAACAAGCATTTAATGAAACTTTTACGGGCTACAGGACACTCTGCTAAGCTCGGGAGATCCAAAGAAAGGCAAAAAATAGTTCCTATTCTCAAGGAGCTCATATTTTTAATGGTGGAGACAGCATATTCATAAGAGATGGAAGGCAATTTCAGAGGGATAACACTAGCAGTAGTGGGAGGGACAGGGAAAAGCCTCCTACAAAAGGTGGAATTTGAACTGTCTTTCCTTATTTACAAGATGACAAAACAATCTCAGAGAAGGAGAGTACTGTTCTTAAAGTCCAACGTCTGGTTAGTGACAGAGATGGGACTTCAGAGCAGTGTGGGAAGAATACTTGATTTGGAACTGAAGTTAGAATCTTAATTCTGCCACATGACCTGCATAATCTTTGGTATGTCACTAAGTCTCTCTTGGCCCCAGCTTTCTTATCTATAAAATGAAAAGTTAGACCAAATGATCTCTAAAACCATTATGAACCCAGGTCACCTAACTACCAAACCAGAGCTATTTCCATACAAAAGAAGCATTTTTAAGGAAAGAAAAATAAAGATTTCATTCAATTTCTGACATTACCCTTCTGAGGGTAGCTAGATGGCAGAGTGGAAAGGGCACCAGGCCTACATCTGGGAAGACCTGAGTTCAAATGCGGCCTCAGACATTTAGCTGTGTGACCCTGGCAAGTGACTCAACCCTGTTTGCCTCAGTCTCCTCATCTGTAAAATGATCTGGAGAAGGAAATAGTAAACCACTCTAGTATGTTTGCCAAGAAAACCCCAAATGGGATCATGAAGAGTAAGACAAGACTGAAACGAATGAACGGTAACAAAAACCCATATGAGCTTAGGTGATCACTTAACATTTCTGTGACTTAGTTTCTTCATCTGCAAATGAGAGGGATGGACCAGATGGTCTCTGAGGCTCCTTTTAGCTCTTGATCTATTACCTTAGGGTCCTTTTCCAAATATAAAGCATGGAAAAGTCAATACATATCACTCAACTAATAAATGGAGTGATAGGTACAGGAACCTTACTGGCTTCAAGGCCAGTTCTCTATCCAGTAAAGGAAGGACCCTGTGATATGTTACACAAAATTGTGCATAAGTCTAATATTTCTGTTTGCCCAAAAATAGCATTAGTAAGGAGACTTTTTATGTGAAAGAATATGGCAATAAGTAACTCAGTTACTTTTGCTTATGTTTTATAATTTGCCTACTCATATACTTTGTATGCCATCATTTCTATAAATATTGTCTTTTTATGATCAACCATTTTTAGTTTGTCAACCATGTTACTGAAAGTTATATTAAAGAGGAATGAAAAATAATTGTACGGGGTAAGAGGGCTTTGTCCAGCAATACACATTCCCAAACAGAAAAGTCTCTGCTCTTTTTATCTAGAATCGAAGCTTATAGAGTGCTAGACAAGGCTTTAGGCTGTACCTCCAAATTCATCCATCACATGAAGGATAATATTACCTCAAATCAAAAGAAAAATGCATTTGTGGCTTTGAAGGAAAATCACTTTCAGAAAAATGCTTGCTTCAACATCTGAGGATTTCCCAAGTTCTATTTACTTAAAGCAGAAAGACTATTGGGTCAAGAGTCAAGGTCTACGATGGGCTTTGCAGAAAGAGAGCTTTCTTGTATATGAACCAGTAACCACAGATGCACAGAGGGTACAAACTGGGAACTCAAGAAAACATCAGAGCACCTTTGTATCATCTACTATGCCTTATCTTATTTCTCCTACTTAGAAAGGTCTTTTTAGGAGCACAGACAATGCTTTGTTCATTTTTGTAACCTTCCTAATACTTAGTACACCACTTCACACAATGCTTTGTACAGAATAGATGTTCAATAAATATTTCTTGAATTTAAAAAAGAAAAGAAAAAGAAAACATTGGAGCAGCAGTACTCCTTTCTTACCTGTCCCATTACTTTGGAATCCATATCTTGAGCCCCACAACTCAAATACAGGTCCTCATCTCATCTCATCTGAACCATTGCCTGCCTCCTACCTCACTCTCCAGGCTGACAGAATCATCTTCCTAACACATAGGTTTAAGCAAATTACTCATATGAAAAAACCTTTAGTGACTCTGAAGAGCCTACCAAAATCATCATCATCACTATCACCTTCTTCTTCTTCCTCTTCCTCTTCTTCTTCTTCCTCTTCTTCTTCTTCTTCTTCTTCTTCTTCTTCTTCTTCTTCTTCTTCTTCTTCTTCTTCTTCTTCTTCTTCTTCTTCTTCTTCTCTTCCTCCTTCTCCTCCTCCTTCTACTTCTCTTGGCATTCAAGGTTCTCCACAATCTGGCTCTAACCTAATTTTCTAGTCTTAATTCATTCATATATTCAATATCCCAAGCAAACTAACCAACTCTTTTTTTTCCATTCTTTGTCCAGGCCTCTCCTTTTTATGTGCCTTTACTCAAAACTCTCCTACCTTCAGCTCTCCCTGCCCCTCACCTAGAATGAGCTTCCCTCTCCAATGCCCCCCTCCTTCTTTATCTATTATAATTTTTCCCTTCCTTCAAAGCCCAGATCAGGCACTACCTCTTCTCTGATCACCCCCTATTCTTCAGGTAACCACTTTGACTTGGCACCCTTTTCCTCCTTTATACACATTTCGTTTACTTTTGTACCACTGTTATTTGTGCATGTTAGATTGTAAACTTGAGGACAGAGCCTGGGTTGTAGCTATCAATCTTTGTGTCTCCACTACCAGATCAAGGACTTATACCTACTTGAGGATTAATTAGTGTTTGTTGAATTTAATTTGAAAATTAAATATTTGGTGGAAGGAGGAAAATGAAAATGGCCTCAAAACAGGACTTTGTCAGAATGAGACATTGCTTTTTAAGTCCTTTAGGGCTATTATAATCCTCCACTAGTCACTGCTGATCCTTGGGGATGTAAAGGTGACGATGGAGTCACAGGGGCTCCTCCAGGAAAGCATATCTGGCAAGTCCTGCCAATCTAGAAGGGGCTGCTAGGGAGAGTAGTGGATAAGGTTCTAGACCTGGAGTCAGAAAGACTCATCTTCCTGAGTTCAAATTTGGCCCTCCAACTCTTACTAATTGTGTGACCCTGGGCAAGTCATTTAACCCTGTTTGCCTCAGTTTCCTCATCTGTAAAATGAGCTGGAGAAGGAAATGGCAAACCACTCCAGTGTCTTTAATGAGAAAACCCCATGGACAGCATTGGAGTGCTATGTATGGTCCTTGGGGGTTATGAAGAGTCAGACATGACTGAACAATAACATGTGCCATGTACTGTGCTAAACACTGATAATACAAAGCAAGGCAAAACAAAAACAAAACACACTCTGCTCTCAAGGACCTCATAGCCTAACTTTAGGACATAGAACATGGAAAGTTATAACTAGAAGGAATCTAGAACCCAATGTTAGAACACAGAAAGGAGCATATTAGAACCTCAGAAGACCCTGGATCTTAAAACATAGAATGTTACAACTCAGAACACATATTGTGAGAGATAGAAGGGACTTTAGGCTGAAAAGCATAAAAGTGTAATGGGCTAGTTCTAAGTGAAATAAAGGCTTACATCGGCAAAGTTGCCTGTGGCCTAAGGAGTCAGTCTGGGGAGATTTGGTTTCATTGCTCTTGTGAGGGAGCAAGATCAGAAGCTATTCTAGGAAGCACCCTAGGAAATGAGCCAAAAATCATAAATAAAAAAGAAGTCAAACAGGTCTAGTGACCATATCAAATTTGATGTTCTGGAAGAACAAGGTAAGTAGAGTCTCTCAGGAGAAATAGTTATTTAAAAAGAGAAAGGAAAAATGTCTCTGTACTAGGTAGTATATTAGATTACATGCTGGATTTGGGACTAGAGGACCTGGGTTCAGATTTTGACTTTGCTACTTAACATGTGAGTGACTCTGAACTACCTCATGTGACCTCTGGGCCTCAGTTTCCTCATCTGTAAAATGAAGGGCTGGACTATCTTTATCAGAGGTTCTTAACTTTTTTTTTAATGTGTTATAGATCTTTTGGCTGTCTAGTGAAGCCTATGGCATAATGCATAAAATTATAAAGGAAACCCATTTTACTGAAATGCAGTTACCAAGATATCTTTCAAAACAAGTTTGCAGACCCCAGGTTAAGAACCCCTGGACGAATAATATCTAAGTTCTTTTCCCACTATAAAGCCTATGATCCTGAAAACTAACTGTGAGTGGTGGGTGATAGGAAGAATAACTCAGGGAAACTTTAGCAAAACCTGAAGGTTTGTAGAGACTAAAAGACAGAAACATCCCTAGAAAAGGTGGGAGGTGTAAATACCTTAATTGCAAATGAAGAGGACAGAAAGACAAGGAATATTCCTCTAGTGCACAGACTATATTCATACCTTTGTCCCTAGCTAGTCATCAATTAGATTCACCAAGAAGTAGGGGAGATGAAAAATGATTGCTCTAAACCTAATAATCCCAAGGCAGCACCATATTAGCTTAAGGAGGGAAGGAAAATTCGAATCAGAAATAATTAGTTGAGCCTCAGACACTTAACACTTACTAGCCGTGTGACCTTGGGCAAGTCACTTAACCCCAACTGCCCAGCCTTTCCCCCTCCAAAAAACAAAATAATAATAATAATAATATGTTGAAAAGATAAGGATTCAGGGTGGCTAGGTGGTACAGTCAATAGAGCACTGGCCCTGGAGTTAGGAGGACATGAGTTCAAATTTAGCATCACTTAACACTTACTAACCATGTGACCTTGAGCAAGTCACAACCCCCAATTGCCCTGCCTTCCCCTACCATAAAAAGCAAAAAAACAAAAACAAAACACACACACAAGAAAATATAACTAAAAA
The DNA here is from genome assembly GCA_011680675.1 of Gymnobelideus leadbeateri. Lineage (NCBI taxonomy): Eukaryota > Metazoa > Chordata > Mammalia > Diprotodontia > Petauridae > Gymnobelideus > Gymnobelideus leadbeateri. The sequence goes on from WOXC01003750.1 coordinate 249,006, forward strand.
AAGAAAAGAAAAGCTAAGGATTATTTCTCTAGTTGAAGGAGCTGGGTAATTCTAACCAAAGAGAGCACATACTGCTGGTCTGAGCCCCTGGCTGAAGGTGGAAAAAAGAACTACAACTGCTCAGCAAAGAACAAACTCAGGAGATCAACAGATCAGTAGTCTATCAAACAGAGACATCCCACCCTTCTGAGGAGTGTACAATGATCTACAGAACTGTCTGGTGCTGCCAATTGGCAGTAGAAGCATTGTACCTGGATTCATTACCATTCTTTTACCCTTCTGGACTCTGCATGTGTTTGTAAGAGACTTGTGGCCATAGTATTCTAGAAATGGTTTGTAACTATTGTTCTTGCTAAGTCACTTAAATAAATAACTTTTTTTTTTTTTTTTTGCTTTTTGGAGGGCAATAGGGTTTAAGTGACTTGCCGAAGGTCACACGGGTAGTTTTTTTGTGTTAAGTGTCTGAGGCTGTATTTGAACTCAGGTACTCCTGACTTCAGGGCTGGTGCTCTATTCACTGTGCCACCTAGCCACCCCCCAAAAAATAATTTCTTAAAGAACTAAGTCTACTCGGTAATTAAGGGGAAGCATAGGGGCAGTAGGTAGATAAGAGTGCTTTGACTAGAGTCAGGAAGACTCATCTCCATGAATTCAAATCTGGCTTCAGATACTTACTGTGCGACCCTGGGCAAGTCACTTAAACCTGTTTAACTCAGTTTCCTCAATCTGTAAAGTGGGCTGGAGAAGGAAATGGAAAACCTCTCTAGTATTTTTGCCAAGATAGCTCCAAATAGTGACACAAAGAGTTTGACATGACTGAAAAATGATCAAAAAAATACCAGAGGGGGCTCTACTAGAATCAGAACTACTAGAATTCTGGGAGTAGTAACAGTACACCTAACCAGCCAGCAATTAAAAGAGCTGGGCAAGTGAGCCCCAAGGGGGATACAGAGTTCATAAGAAGATTAGAAATAAAGGACTTCTCATCCCAGAGGTAATAGGGAGTCATTTGAGCAGAGAGGTTACATGTTCTCTCTCTCTTTTTTCTTTCTTGTGGTTTTACCCTTTTGTTCTGATTCTTCTTTCACAACATGATAATGTGGAAATATGTTTAATATGATTGTACATGTATAGCCTATATCAGATTGCATGCTGTTTCGCAGAGGGGGGTAAATTTTGGAACTCAAAATCTTATAAAAGTGAATGTTGAAAACTAAAAATAAATGTAAAGAAAAAAGAAATGAAATTTAAATAAAAAGGAAAAGTGTGTGTGTACCCCCCAAATCTATCTCCTTGGAATTACCCTTATTTATTCCTTTTATCATTCAGGACCATTATTCTATATAACAAACATCCAAATATGTGAGGACTGTCAACATGTCACTCCCTAAGCCTTTTCTTCTCCAGACTTAATGTTCACAGCCCCTTAAACTTAAAATGGATATTTGAATCTATTCAATCTATTCACTATCCCATCAACTTTGAAATTTTAGTTTAAAACATACAAGGTCAACTACTAAAGTCACTCAACCTTTCATATTTTTTCTATATATAGTTCTCTTAATACAACTCCCAGAATCATATACAAGGAAGTATATTAAGGCTGGTTCTAAAGCATATACATGCATAGAAATGAAATTATATTCCATTTGTATCACTTTGTAGAAGTTACACACCTCCATTAATGTGAAAATTGTTTCTCAAAGACTGTCAACAAGAGCATAGTTCCTACCAAACTGCAAAGTTTTTGTCCAGGGAAGTATTCTTTGTGGTGGAAAATCAGTCTGATTCATTACCATGTGGGTCCCACATGATGATGGGTTTGGGGTCATATTAGCTCATGAAGACTATTTCAAAATCATGAGGGAGTTTTGATTTCCATCAATAAAGAGATGAAATCAAGACTCTCCTGAAGTACTGGAATAAAAAGTATGATTATAAAAGACTTTTCATGCTTCATCTTTTACATGAATTTTTTTAGAGCTATAAGGGACCTTGGAATATGGAATGCTAGAGCATAACACATAATATGTTGGAGCTAGGGGGAGACCTTATAGGAAATAAAAGTGTGAGAACTGAAAGGGACCTTAAAATATAGACATTTAAATTTGGAAAAGCTAATACACAGAATTTTAGAGCTAGAAAGGAACATAGGATATTAGAACATAGAATATTAAGAGATCCTGTAATTTAATTCCCTCATTTGACATATGAAGAAACTAAGAAACAAAAGGAGAGTGACTCACCAAAGGCCACACAAATAGCCAGGGGTTGGGAATGGGAGCCTAAAAATCAATCAATCAGCAAACACGATTAGGGTCTAATGTGGGGTGAGTACATTATCAATTGAGGACCAAGTTGCAATTCATTTTCATATCAGATCTCAGTAAATGTTGAATTGATTAATTGATTGGCTTAAATAAGGATTGTTTCTAGAAGGTTATTGAATTGAATTGAATTGCAGTATCTTTAAATAGTTTACCTTGGAATAAGCATCCAGGAGAGGGCACTAAGTGCCAGGCAGGATGTGGCAAAAGAGTGATAGAGGCCAGGAAGAAAAACAGCATCCAGCATCCCTCCTATCAAACCCCCCACCCCCACCCCTGGATAAAAACCCATTAGCTTCAAACAAGAAGCAAGCTAAGTGAGTTCAGACTACAAGACTGTGGCAAAAAGCCAATTTTAACAATCAATTTGTCTAATGACACCATCGTCTAAATTTCCTATTTCCAATACAAGTCAACAAGCATTTATTAAACACCTTCTAGTTGCAAAGCAGTGTAATAAGGAGCCTGAAGATACAAAGACAAAAAACACATTGCTGCCTTCAGGGAGCTTACATTCAATTGGGAAGTAGGATACAACCTGAAAAGAGATAAATATATGCAGGATACATTTAAAAATGGAATATATTGATGATTTTTATATTACAGTAATTTCTGGATAATATATACCCCATTCACCCCAGAACTGAACTCTCTTTTACAAGAAAGGAAAACAGTTAAGCAAAAACAACCAATATACTGTGTCTCACAATGCATTCAACATTATGTCCCCATAATCCCTTGCTTCTCTGCCAAAAGAAGGGAGGTATGTTTCATCATCCCTTCTCTGGGACCAATATTGGTTTTTACACTTACTCATAGTATGACTTCCTTTTAGTTAAAGGTGCTTTCCCTGAGGAGGGAAAGAACACTAACAACTAGAAAGCAATGAATTGGAAGACAGGAAACCTGAGTTCTTCTTTGAAACCTCCCACTAACTAGATTATGTGGGGAAAGTTACTTTAAGCAGTAAGCAACCAGGTGAATGAATTAATGAATATGTACACAAATAGCTAAAGAAAGAAAACATTGGGGTGGCTAGGTGGTGCGGTGAATAGAGCCCCGGCCCTGGAATCGGGAGGACCTCACTTCAAATCTGGTCCCAGACACTTAACACTTACTAGCTGTGTGACTTTGGGCAAGTCACTTAACCCCAACTGCCCTGCCCTCCCCCCCTCCAAAAAAAAAAGCAAAACAAAACAAAAATTCATTTTTTTTAAAGCAGAACCAAGAGATCAATTTACACAGTGACCTCAATCCTATAAAGGACAAAAATACTGAAAATACATCAGAACTCTGAGCAACACAGTAACCAAACTTGACTTCAGAGATTCAAGGACAAAATCCACCTCCCTCCTCTAGGCAGAGAGAGGTGCTTAGTGAGACACATGTCAGTCATGGCCAATACACTGGCTTACTTTGCTTAACTATGCTTCTGGGTCACAAGGGAAGATTTTATTGGGAGAAAGGGAGGTCATTGAAAAGTGACAGCAATGTGAGGAAGTCATCAATAAAGCATTTTTTAAAATGAAAGAGAGTCACTTAATCTTTTTGGATTTCAGTTTTTTCATCTGCAAATTGAGGAGATGTTAGACTAGATGGCCTCTGAGGTCCCTTCTAGCTCTGAATCAATGGCCCTGTGATCCTATGATTCTTGAAGTCCAAGTCAATAATTTCACCACTGGAAAATAAACCTAGTTTGAAAACAAAGAATGGTAATGTGGATATTCTAGAAGAGAAAGGGAATAGAGAGATGATAAAGAACTGACCTGAAAAACACCCAGAGGCACACCGTTGGCCAGCTGAGTGAAAACCAAGAAAAAAAGGAGCTAAAAATACAACCAAAAAATAGAAAGAGGAAACATATGTGCAGATAGTACTGTCCTTTTGGTAGCAGTACCTTCTCCTTGCCTGTGTTCTTGACAGTGCTGCCCAGGGAGAGGTTTGAAGTGCCCCTCATTTCTCACCACAGCTAGGTGGTACAATGGAAAGAGTGCTAAGCCTAGAGTTGGCAAGACTCATCTTCCTGAGTTCAAATCTGGCCTCAGACACTTACTAGCTATGTGACCCTGAGTGAGTCACTTAGCCCTGTTTGCCTCAGTTTCCCCATCTGTAAAATAATCTGGAGAAGGAAATGGCAAACCACTCCAGGATCTTTGCCAAGAAAATACCAAATGGGGTCACAAAAGAGTCAGACATGACCGAAAATGACTGAATAACAACAAAAGTTTCTCATCACAGGTCCCTGGATTGACTATGGTTTCTTTGGTTGTAGGTCACATCAGGACAAGAATAGGATATTTCAGCTTTCAGGTCTTCCTGTCTGTGGCTAGGTAATGTGGGAGGAACTGCCATGGTCATGCAAAGGTCGCATCCAAGGACCTAGAAGGCCACATGTGACCTCAAAGTCATAGGTACCCCTCCCCTGGTTGAGGCCATCCTGAGACTGGATCTCAGTCCCAGCTACCTTACCCACTCTGCATTTTCTTTTCTGAACATAGGCAACTCAAAAGTGATCCCGGGATGGATACATCTGGTCTTGGAGGAAATCTTTTGAATTCAAGAGGTTGAAGATCCAAAGTCCCTTACTTAGAGCTAATTGGCAGCAACAAGAGTTCCTCTATTGGAGAGGATCACTACTAAATGAGAAAGGAGTTAAACTCTTAGCCAAGCTTTTAGTCTAGAGGAAATTATTTGGACAGAGCAGAACCAAAGTGAAATGGAAAATAACTATTTGATAATTCTGCAAACATGTCTTTATGCTTTAAGCATCAACCTCCTAGGAGAGTATGACCACAATTAAGTTCTTGTTGCTGCTTTTTGACACTTTTGACACTTTTCTATCAATGTGCACTTGTGCATTTTTCTTTTTAGCATTTCCTTTGTTTAAAGGAATTAGTAGCAGTCCTATACCTAGTTTAGACTACATACTGAGTGGCATTCTACTCCCTGATTGGGAAGGCCCTGGACAGGAGCCACATCTACACTTTAAGTAATTTTCCCCCAGAGTTCTAAAGTAGGGGGTGCAAAGAGTCAAAGAGTACAAGAAAAAGAGCCTAACCCCTCTTATTAGAGGTTGACCCTTTTGGGACTGAACTTTGCTAATGTGTTCATAGGTCCAGAGAAGAGCTGTCCCTTAGTGGAGTGGGAGAGGGCATAGCACTCCAGCCTTAGACCTAGAAGAGGTCATTACTGTTACACTATAATCCTATGATTCATATATTGCCCTCAACTCTTGAATGCCTTGCACTATTATTGTTCTTCCTCAAACTCCAGTCCTAGGGTTATTCTCCCCCAATCCTTCTCCCCCTTCACACACCCCATTTGCCTTCTCTCTCATCCATTGGAGGAAGTCACACAATTATGATAACTGGGTTCAATCCAAATTTGTTATGTAATCTCAATGAGACAGGAGAACAATGTCTATATTAACAACAACATTATAAAGATAAACAATTTTGAAAGACTTAAGAACTTTGGTCAAATGCCAACCATGATTCCAGAGGACCTATTATGATGCATACTACCCACTTCTCCTGACAGGATGATGATGGAGTCAAGATGCAGAGATATAAATTTTTGGACAAATGTAGGAAATTTTTTTTCCTTGACTATATATATTTGTTAAAAAATATTTTATTTTTCTTTTTTTCCAATGAGGGGGAGGAAGTAGGAGGAAGAGAAAATAAATACTTATTAATTTAAAACTGTTCAATCTACTCTCCATACAACTGTCAAATTAATTTTCTTAAAACATAAGTCTGACCATGTCATTCTTCTGCTCAAGAAACTTTAGTGGCTCCCTATTGCTTCTCTGTCACAAAAAATAAACTCCCATTTGTCCCATTTGTGGACATTTTAAAGCCCTTCAAAATTGGATGCCAGCCTTTCATTCTGGGATTGTTACGTATTACTACCCTTCACACACTCTACATTCCTGCCTAGCCAGCCTCCTTGTTTTTTCCTATGTTTGGCATTCCTTATTTTACCTCTGGGTCTATGCACAGACTGTCTGTTATGCCTAAAATGGACCCCCTTCTTTACCTCTGCTTCTTACAATCTCTAGTTTAATTGTTAGTGGTCTCTCCTGAAATTATCATAAATATGTGTGTGTTTACATATTAAGCCCCACCTTTTCAAATGTTAGCTCCTTGAGGGGAAGAATTACTTTCCATTTCATTTTTTTTATCTCACAGTTCGTTGAATGCAGTTGGTCTTTAATAAATGCTTATTGGATTGGATTGCTTCTAGTTGAGCTAATCCCAAGGTACTTATCTGTGACTTCCTCTTCACCACCTTCCCCCTCCATTCCCAGTGTCTCTGTCTGTGCTTCCCACATTTCAATGCTCTTCCTATGTTACCAACCCAAGGTCCCTTGTTTTAGTGTTCCCATCCCTAGCTTCTCTGCCTATACTTCCTCCTGTCCCAAGTTCCCTGCACATGATCCCTCTATCCAGTAATGTGTTTGTAAATGCTTTTAACAACTGGCTCTTTAATGAGGTGGATAGGTGTCTCAGTGAATAGAGCACCAGCCCTAGAGTTGGGAGGACCTGAGTTCAAATACGACCTCAGATACTTGACACACTTACTAGCTGCAAGACCTTGGGCAAGTCACTTAATTCCAATTGCCCTGCCCTCCCCACTCCAAAAAGAAAAAAAAACTGGCTCTTAAAAAAAAAAATGTATATAGGGCACACGTTTAAGTCTAATGTGTATATTACTATTTTCTCCATCATTTTCTTAAGTCTGGGCAATCAACAAAACAATAAATCAAGCCCTGATTTGTAGCATTTTTTTATTTCTGAGGTGTAAATTCTCACCCAGAAGGCTTAACAATTGGCTCTAGCAAGTTACATTCTCTTACCTCTACCCCAGGGGCTTCTGTCTGTTCTCCACCCACCCCCAAGGTCTATCTGTAAAACCTAAATCCTTAGGGTCTTTGCCTGGGCCTTTTCCACCCCCAATATCCCTACCTTTGGTTTCTCACTCTATGGGTACTCTATCTGGAGCTACCACACAAATACCCCTCCCCAAGAGCTACCCTGGTCTCTCATCCTTGAAGGTTGCAATTTCCAGCCCTTAAAAACCCCCAACAATTTTGAATGTAAAATGCCTGAGAAACCCTCAGATCCCTCTGCAGTGCCATCAGGCCCGGCTCTGAGACAACCCAGCTCCAGCCTACGCTGCCACCTGTTTGCTACCACCAAAAATAAACGGGGCTGGGAAGCTGCTGGGGGGTGGGGTAGGGATGGGGATGTTTCTGCAAAGCATACTGTTGCTCCCACAAAGGCAGGATTTTTCTGGGCAGCATGTGAAACCTGGCATAATAGGGAGGTCTTTGGACTTGGGAGTCGAAAGATACAGATTCAAATCCTGCTTGTGTTATGTACTACTGGTGTAATCCTGGGACGATAACGGGAGCTGACATTTTTATAGCACTTCGAGTCTTGCAAAATGCTTTACATAAATTATCTCCTTTGATCCTCACAAGCATCCTGTGAAGTACAAATTAAAGGTATTATTATCCTGCTGCCAACACCGGGTGCTGCCTGCCTCCACTTCCTCTCCTAAACCTCCTACAATCTGGCTTTCAACCCTATCACTGAACTGAAACTGCTCTCTCTAAAGTTATCTCATCATCTCCTCCATTGCCAAAACGGACGAACTTCGTTCTTGACCTCTGTACAGCATTAAACACTGTGGATCACCCTCTCCTCCTGGACAATCTCTTCTCTGACTGTTCCTGTAAGGGTTGGGGTGAAACCATCCCACCCCATTTTAGCCTTGATATCCTAACTAGATGGCACAGTGGACAGAGCACTGGACCCGAGGTCAGGAAGACCTGAGTTCAAATCTGGCCTCAGAAATTTACTAGCTGTGTGGCCCTGGGCAAACTTAATCCCATTTGCCTCACTTTCCTCATCTGTGAATTGAACTGGAATAAGAAATAGCAAACCACTCTAGTATCTTTGCCCCAAACCCCAAATAGGGTCATGGAGAATTGGACACAACTGAAACAACTCAGTAACAACTCTAAGTAGCTGAGAACACATCTCGGTCAATCAATCAGTCACCCATAGGCCTCATACTCCTCAAGAATCTTGTTCCAATGTGCAGAGGAAACTTGGCTTCACCAAAAGGATCATCTATAAATTATCAAGTGAGTTGAGAAGGAATTGAATTCCAGAAACTGGAGCAAGCAGGGCTTTCTAGCACATCCCTGAGGGACTCTATCTGGGAGAGAGGACACTTGGCTTTGCCCTTGACCAGGTCTCCTCCTCTCCCTGCCCCTTTTGCTGGAGGATGATCTAGAGAACTCTGAAGGGTCCAGAGGATTTTGAACTTCCCATCTTCCTGCTGGTGGCCTAGCATCCTTCCCTGTTCCTACCCCACCATACCAGAGACAGCAGTGTCAACATCAGGTGCTCAGAAAAGGTGAGATTTATGATTGCAGGAAGCACAGCAAAGAAACTATGTCATGAGTACCTCACAAATGGTAGAAAACGATGTTTACTACCCTGGAGCTGTGAGTTATCCCTTGGCCATATGTGATCTCTAGACCTGAGCCCACTATTCCCATGTGGGGAGAAGCACATCATTAACCTTGGGGAAATGTTTTGTACCAGATGTTCTCATTATACTTAGTTAATACTTTTTAAAAAACTACCCAAGGATGACTGGAGGGAGGCACACCAAGGGGGTTTGAGACAATGGTGTTAGAGAATAATCCCTTCTTCCTCATGGGTAGCCTAGGCCCAGGTCCGGCAGTGTAGAGAGATAAGCTCTGAGGACCCAATTTGTGGGTGGGAGTAAAACTTGGGATAAGGCTTCTAGGAGTTTACATGGGCTACAATCACGACATTACTTTCTCAATCTGCCGAAAAGAGAGCTCATTATCTTTCTCCCAAAACACACTCCTCTTCCAAATTTCCTATTTCTGTTGATGATGCAGCCTTCCTTCCAATCATTCAGGCTGATTACCTGGGGGTCATCCTTAATTCCTTGTTCCCACTCAACCCATCTATTCTCTTCTCTCCATTCATGTAGGCACCACCTTAGTCTAGGACTTCATCATCTCTTGCCTGAACTACTGTGATAACCTCATTGGTCTCCCTCCCTCAAGCCTATCCCCATTTCAATTCATCCTCCATAGAGCTGCCAAGATGATTTTCCCATGTCTGATCATCACTCCCTTGCTCAATAAACTTCTGTGACTCCCTATGACCTATAGGAATTAGTATAAACTCCTCTGTTTGGCTTTTAAAACCCTTCAGAGCCTCACACCAAACTACCTTTGCAATCTTATTATATGTTATTTCCCCTTTTCTCACTACATGAACCTGTCAAACTGGCCTTCCTGCTGTTCCTCATTTCCTGCCTTCTTTTCTTTTGCACTGGCTAACCCTTATGTTTGGAATGTTTGCCCTCCTCAACTCTGCCTATTAGAATCACTCTTTTCCTTCAAGACTGAGCTCAAATACCATCTTTTACATGAAGTCTTTCCTGATTCCTCCAACTGTTAGTGCTCTCCCACCAGGTGCAATGGATAGAATGCTGGGTCTGGGGCTAGGACCACCTGAGTTAAAATATAGCTTCAGACATTTACTAACAAGGTGACCCTGGGTAAGTCACTTAACCTTTGTCTGACTCAGTTTCCTTATCTCTAACAGGGATATCATAATAACACATACTGGGGCAGCTAGGTGGCACAGTGCATAAAGCACTGGCCCTGGAGTCAGGAGGACCTGAGTTCAAATCTGGCCTCAGACATTTAACACTTACTAGCTGTGTGACATTGGTGTTATGAGAATCAAATGAGATAATATTTATAAAATATTTAGCTCAGTTCCTGGCACAGAGTAGGTGCTATATAAATGGCATAAAAAGGAAAGAGATAATATTTAATGCACAGTGCCTGGACATAGCAGACACTTAATAAGTGCTTCCTTCCTTTTTTTTTTTTGCAAGGCAGTTGGGGTTAATTGATTCGCCTAGGGTCACATAGCTAATGTCACATTTCTGAGGCTGGATTTGAACTCAGATCCTCCTGATTCTAGGGGCAGTGCTCTATCTACTGTGCCACCTAGCTGCCCTCCTCCCTTCCTTTTACCAAAATATGTGTGTCTATTTTATTTATATTTATTATGTTCATATTGTTTCTCCTAGTGGAATGTAAATTCCATGAGCTCAGGGACTGTTCAATTTTTGTCTTTGTTTTACTAGCACTTAGCACAGTACCCAATGCATAGTGGGTGTTTCATAAATGCTTGTTGATTGATTGTTTGATTCCCATTTTACAGATGAGGATTCTGAGTATAAATAATACCCATGATTACAGTTAGGGATGAGAGCAGAATTTGAACCCATGCCTTTTAAACTCCAAGTCCAATACTCTTTCTACCTACCCTTCCTGGGCTCCAATTTTTTCCTCAATAAAATGAAAGGACTGGAGAAAATTAACTAGATCTGAATCATTGTCAGAATACCTCAGTATCCTAGAATTTACACAAAAAGTTTTTCTGACTTTGGGTAAGTCACTTAAACTCTCCTGGCCTCACTATCCTTGTTTATGAAAAAGGGGGCTTGGACTAAAGGGCCTCTCAAGTTCCTTCTACATTTATGACCCTATGATCTCTAACACCCTCTGAGCTCTACAATCCTATGATTTTAAGACCATTCCAGCTCTGACGTTCTATGTTCTAAGTCTCCTCCCAGCGCTGACATTTTTTGATTTAATTATTTTCCTGGCTGGTGTCACACATGATTATCTGGTTCTTTGAAGGGTCAGTGGTTTGGAGGAATTTTTGAGGAAGGGAAACAAAGAAACTGGGAGAGTCTAGGCGTCCTATGAAACAATGGTCAGTCATCCAGCTCTACTCAGGGAAAGGAAAATCAAACACAAATCCCAAACCCCACCTGTCCCTTCTCCTCACTCCATTCTCCCCTCCCTAATGCTTTCCCCTATCACATATTTAAAAAAATATACAAATTCTTTCCCTGAAACACCCACAGAAGTGCTAGTATTTTATAGAGGAGAATATGGAGAAAAGAGGAGACTTGCTCAAGGCCACACAGTTAGGAAATGACAAGCCCAGATCTTCTAACTCTAAATCAAGGGCTCTTTCCATTGAAACAATAATAACTCACATGTGCATAGCACCTCATGGTTTATAAAATAATTTATTTGATCTTCAGAGTATTCCAATTATATGGACAGTGCAGGTATTTTCATTTTGTAGAATATTCAGAGGATCATGGAATTTAATGTTGAAGAGGAATTCTAAGAGATGATTTAATCCAACTCATTCTTTTTTTCTTTTTTGAGGGGAAGGTAAGGCAATTGGGGTTAAGTGATTTGCCCAAGGTCACACAGCTAGTTTTGTGTGTGTGTGTGTGTGTGTGTGTGTGTGTGTGTGTGTGTGTGTGTGTGAAGTGTCTGAGGCCAGATTTGAACTCAGGTCCTCCTGATTCTAGGGCTGGTGCTCTATTCACTGCACCACCTAGCTGCCCCCAACTCATTCTTTTTACAGATGGTCCAGAAAGGGGAAGCTACTTGGCTAAGATTACTCAAGTTGTAAGGAATGCAGATCCAAGCACTGTCCTTCTTGGATCTTCCTTGCCACATGCTGATGAGAGCTTTGTTCTGTATTGAACATAGCAGGTGGAAATATCCACCATATTTGAGACCAACTGATTAAGGCATAAAGCAGAACCACATCCTCAACCTTGGCCTTAAAAAGGAAGAGCAGAGGGGGCAGAGTCAAGATGGGGGAGTAGAAAGAGTACTTCCTCAGGGCTCCCACTTCTACCTCCTCCAATTCATGTGAAAAATGACTCTAAACAAACTTTGGAGCTACAAAATGACAGAGAGAAGCTAACTTCCCACTGAAGACAGTCTGGCAGGCCAGTAGGAAGGGGCCAGCACAGCACTCTGGGAGCTGAGCCAGCCCCATGTGAGCCAGAGCTTTTAGACTTCAGGTGACTAGGAGCTGTGGTGGTTTCCAGAATTATCAATGCAGAGACGCTAAGGACAAAGTGAGAGGTCAGTACAGTGTGGACTTTGGGAACCGGGAGTCTGGGGACATAGTCCAACCTTTACCCCCTAACAGAAAAGCAGCTAAGGCACCGAGGCAATGCAGCCACCACCACGTGGCTGCTTCAGAGCTCCTGGCCTGCAGATTGTAGGGGGACAAAGCAACCAGTCTGAGGGGTAATCACTCTTGCTTTAACATGCTTGGATCTGGATCACTGTCTAGGATGGAAGTCCTGGAGTGTGTGACCAGTTTGCCAGAGCTTGTGGAGGCTTCACAGAGGGCACCCAACTAATACCTACTGTGGCAAAAAACCCAAAAATCAAGTAATTGAGTGGCAACATGAGCAGGCAAAGGAAGCAGAGCAAACAGAGCAACCCAACTTTACACTCCTATTTTGGGGAAAAAAAGGATCAAAGCAAGGAACAGGAGGAAGATACTGAAGTCAGAGCTCTTGCACCAAAAGCTTCCAAGAAAAATATGAGCTGGTTACAGACCATAAAGGAGCTTAAGAAGGATTTTGAAAACCAAATAAGAGAAGTGGAGGAAAAATTGAGAAGAGAAATTAGAATGATGCAAGAAAATTATGAAATAAGAGTCAACCACCTAACTGAAGAAAATCACACCTTAAAAAATAGACTAACTCGGGGCGGCTAGGTGGCGCAGTGAATAAGAGCACTGGCCTCAGAGTTGGGATGACCTGTGATAGAAACCAGCCTCAGAAAATGGGCACCCACACATAAATAATGACTAGCCATGTAACCCTGAGCAAGTTACTTAACCCCAATTGCTTTAAAAAAAAATAGACTAATTCATATGGCAAAAGAGCCTCAAAAAGCCAATGAGGAGAAGAATGACTTAAAAAGCTGAATTTGCCAGATGGAAAAAGAATCTCAAAAGATTCTCACTGAAGAGAATCATTCCTTCAGAATTAGACTGGAGCAAATGGAAGCTAGTGACTTTATGAGAAATCAAGATGCTACTAAACAGATTCAAACAAATGAAAAAATAGAAGGCAATGTGAAATATCTCATGGGAAAAACCACTGTCCTGAAAAATAGATCCAGGAGAGATAATTTAAAAATTATTGGACTATCTGAAAGCCATGATCAAAAAAAGAACCTAAAAATCATCCTTCAAGAAATTCTCAAGGAAAATTGCCCTGATGTTTTAGAACCAGAGGGCAAAATATAGGTGGAAAGGATCCACCAATCACCTCCTGAAAAAGATCCCCAAAAGAAAATTCCTAGGAATATTATAGCCAGGTTCCAAAATTCCCAGATCAAGGAGAAAATATTACAAGCATCTATGAAGAACCAATCTGAATATTGTGGAAACACAATCAGGATAACACAGGATCTGGTAGCTTCTACACTGAGGGATCAAATATCATATCAAATATGATATTCCAGAGGTCAAAGGAGCTGGGATTAAAACCAAGAATCACCTACCCAGCAAAACTGAGTATCATGCTTCAAGGAAAAAGATGGTTATTCAATGGAATAGAGGATTTTCAAGCATTCATGATGAAAAAACCAGAGTTGAATAGAAAATTTGACATTCAGATACAAGAAGCAAGAGAAGCATGAGAAGGTAAACAGGGAAAAGAAATCATAAGGAATTTATCAAAGTTGAACTATTTACATTCCTACATGGAAAAACAATAATAGTAACTTATGAAACTTTTCTCAGTATGAGAATAGTTGAAGGGAATAGAAATGTGTGTGTGTTGTATGTATATATATGTGTGTGTGTGTGTGTGTGTGTGTGTGTGTGTATGTCTATATAGGAGGGTATAAGGGCATGTGAATACATATGTGAGTGTGTGTATATATGTGTACACGTATACATAGACAGAGGGCACAGGACCAATTGAATAGTAAGGGATGATATTTAAAAGGTGAAATTAAGAGGTGAGAGAGGAATATAATGAGAGGAGATGGGGAGAGACAGAATGGGGTAAATTATCTCATATAGAAGAGACAAGTGAAAAATGGTTACAATGGAGGGGAAGTACAGGAAGGCAAAAGAGAATGAATCAACCTTACTGTCATTGAATTTGCCTTAGGGAGGGAATGACATACACACTAAATAGGGTATCTCACCCTACAGGAGAGTGGGGGGAAGGGGATGAGAGGGGGGATGATGGAAGGCAGGGCAGGCTGGGGGGGAGGGAAGTTGGAAGCACACACTTTTGAAAAGGGACAGGATCAAAGTAGAGAATAGAACAAGTGGGGGGTGGGAAAGGATGGAGGGAAATATAGTCAGTCTTTCACAATATATCCACTATGGAAATGTTTTGCATAGCTACACATTTACAACCTATATTGAATTACTTATCTTCCCAGTAAGGGTGTGTGATGAGGGAAGAAGGGAAAGAATCTGGAATTCAAAGTTTTAAAATCAAATGTTTTAAAAAATATATTATTATTATTATTTTACATGCAACTGGGAAATAAGATATACAGGCACTGGGGCATAGAGATCCACCATGCCCTACTGGAAAGTAGGAGGGAGGATGGGGGAAGATATGGGGAAGAGCAGATTAGGGGAGGGCATTCAGTGGGATCCCTGATTTGGGGTGGTGGGTAGGAGAAAAATGGGGAGAACATTTGTAACTCAAAATCTTGTGGAAATGAATGATGTAAACTAAAAATAAGCATAAAATTTAATTCAAAAAGTATATTCTAGAATCAATATTATAAAAAAGAAATAAAAATATGAAGAATTCAAAGAATTATTAGAAGACATGAAGATTAAGTAAAGACCCAAAAGAACCATATATATATGTTAACAAAATCCAAGTTAAATACATTGGAATATATTATTAAAGTTAATATGCACAACTTTCAAAAATCAAATGGAGTATGTAATTCAATCTAGATTCATCTATATGTCATTGTTTTTGTCATTTCAGTTTCTTTGTACTTTCTTTTGTTATTGTTCTTGTATTGGAATGCTAATGTCAAAAATAAAGAAAATAAATCTAAAAAAAAAAAAGGAAGAGCAGACACAAACAGATGGAGAGAACCAGGGTAATATAGATAGCAAAGGAGATGCACACAGAGATTACGACTCAGTTTGCTAGAGGGAGAGCCTACCTATCTTTGAGGCATCTTCAGGGAGACACTTGGCCAGAGGAAAAGAGAAAACCATCTGGTTCCAGAGATGGTAGTGGCCAAAGGCAGTCATACAATAGTGAGGAGTTCCTGGGCCAAGTCAGCATCTATAAAAACTCAAGGTGACAGCAATGGAGTATTAATGATGGAATAGTGAATAAATTTCCCAGATGATCAGAAGAATTCCAGGACCAAAGGTCCTGAACATCGATGGCAAGTTGTCTTTTTTTCCAAATAATATTGAATTCCTGAACTGAGCAGGAGCTGGATCCAAGTAGTACCAAGGGATAGAGGCACAATATGGAGGATCAAACCTCAACCTTGCTCTCCATTTATACTGTGAGTTAGGTAAGAGGCCCTTCAAAATTAAGGCCAATCTGTGTAAACCCACAGCTCTAGCTTTAGGTCATAAGTATCAGAGCTGGGATTGAAACCTAGGTCTTCTAACCACACATCAAGTGACTCTCTCTCTCCATTATGTCATACATCTTCCCATATTATATGTATTATATCCCATATGGTATCTCTGTATTACCTGTAAAGAAGCTAAGGCCCAGAGAGATTAAGTGACTTGTCTAAGGTAAATATGTGAGAGTCAGCATTTGAATCCATATTTTCTGAGATAAAGTCTAGTACTTGCAATCCCTACACCATGGTGAAATGATTTATCTAAGTTTCATCAGGGTAGGACAGGGCAGAACCTGGCCCTGAACCCATGTTTCCTAATACGAAGTCCCATGTTTTCCCCACTATATCAAACTTGAGAAAAAACACAGCCCAATTGTCATTCCTGGTTTCCAAACAGTGTGCCTGGCTTCTTCTCTAGAGCCTCTAAATAAACTATCTCTATCCTTGAAAGCCATTCAAGGCCAGTTTTCATGGGAACACTTCTTCCCTGCTCCATCTTGGTGGGGGGTTGTTTTTCCCTTACACAAAACAAAACAACACAGGTTGTAGTATGAGTGGTAGAGACAGCAGTTTGAGACAACTACTTCTGTTTCCATTTCTCAAGGAGAGTCCAAGTGGAGCTTACAAATGTGGGCCTCACTCTGCAGATCTGTCACAGTTCTTGCTTTCTCTTTATGGAAATTAGAGCTAGGAGAGAAGATTAAAGAGCTTTCAAACATAGACTGTCAGAGTTGAAAGAATCATTAGAATATAGAACAACAGAGCTGGAAGGGACATTAGAATAAAGAATGTTAGAATACAGAATGTCAGAACTGAAAGAAACCCTTAGAACACGGAATGTTAGGGGTTGGAAAAGCCTTAGAATTTTAAAGCTCAGAAGGCAACCTAGAAAATCATGTTAGAAATAAAGGATCACCTCTTAGACCTAACCTGGAAAGGACCTCAGATGCCATTTAGTCCAACTAACTCCTTTTACAGACAGGGAAACTGAGGCCCAAGAACGCTAAATGAATGTGGAATCACACAGAGTTAAAGGTAGGGTTCAAATGCTGGTGCTCTGACTCCAGAGTCATCATGCCTCATTACATTGTACTACCCTGATAAGCCATCTGTCCTCAAACCCTTTGTTTCTGGAAGCACAGTTTCTAGAAGAGTATCTTTATCAGTAGTTTTAGTGGAGAAACAAGACAGGATTGTCTAGCTCTGGGCAAGAGGGCACAAAAAAGACTGCAATTTGGAAGACCCACAACCACAAGATGAAGTGTGAGAAATGCAAGGCGGCATGCTATGCCTCCTCCTGTCCTCTCAGTAGTTGGCTAGGTCCATATATCAAGGAAGCCAACCTAGAGTGCAAAGCACCTGGGAACTCAGGAACAACCTACTAGGACTAGGCCCTAATATCTTCAAGGGTGTAACATTGCCCATGGCCTTGTCCTCTAGAAAGAAAGAACACTGGAATGGCTAAGTGGCACAGTGAGTAGAGCACTGGCCCTGGAATCAGGAGGACCTGGGTTCAAATCCAGCCTCAGACACTTAACACTTACTAGCTATGTGACCTTGGGCAAGTCACTTAACTCCAATTGTCCTGCCTTCCCCCTTCCAAAAAAGCAAAGAAAAGGGGCGGCTAGGTGGCTCAGTGAGTAGAGCGTTGGCCCCGGAGTCAGAAGGATCTGAGTTCGGATCTGACCTCAGACACTTAATGCACACACAAACAAAAGCCTAGCCGTGTGACCTTGGGCAAGTTACTTAACCCCATCTGCCCTCAAAAAAAAAAAAAAAAAAAAAGCAAAGAAAAAAAAGAGCACTGGGCTGAAAGTAAAGGAAGGGGACTAGGGTTCCTTTTCTGAATCTTTGACTCCTCAGCATTTGGTCAAAGCACCAGTGATGAGGATAACTAGGATGCTGGAACTTCATCAGCTGAACGATCTGGGAATATTTGCCCTGTGAAATACAAGACTTAGGAAGGAATATGATAGTTTTCTCAATAGTTGAAGGACTTTCAGGAGTGAAGGAATTAGACCAATTCTGCTCAGCCTCAGAGGGCAGAATTCAGAACAATAGAGGGAAGGGAGCAGTAAATTTTGCTTCAGTACAAGAAGGACATCCCTGACAAAGATGGACTAGATAGTTTTGTAAAATAGTGAACTCCCTATCACTGGAGAAAGTATATTTCATTTATTTTGTTAAATATTTCCCAGTAACACAAACATTTTATATATATATATATATTTTGCTTTTTGGAGGGCAACTGGGGTTAAGTAACTTGCCCAAGGTCACATGGCTAGGTTTCTGTTTGTGTGTGCGTTAAGTGTCTGAGGCCGGATCCGAACTCAGGTCCTTCTGACTCCAGGGCTGAGGCTCTACTCATTGCGCCACCTAGCTGCCCCTACAAACATTTTAATATTGATCAAAATTTTTTTGTTTCAAATTCTCTTCCTTCTCTCCTATGGCTGGTGACCTTGCACACCCCTCCCTCACTCAAAGTCAACTGCAAGTCATATCATCATTTCCCTGATGCCATGGTCCTCTTTGAAAACTAAAGACAAAGACAACCTGTGAGTAGATGGAACTGCCTGAATGGGAACCCAACTAGTTGGGTAACTCAGCTCATCCTCTCCCTCTCCCACTCCTTCTCTCCAAAGGAAGGTAAATCTGGATGGCTAGAAGCTACCCACTTAACCTTGGGTTTATTAGCTAGATGACTTTCTTTTTCTTTCTTTCTTTCTTTCTTTCTTTCTTTCTTTCTTTCTTTCTTTCTTTCTTTCCTTTTTTCTTTCTTTCTTCCTTCCTTTCTCTCTTTCTTTCTCTCTTTCTTTGTTTCTTCCTTCCTTCCTCTCTCTCTTTCTTTCTTTCTCTCTCTCTTTCTTTCTTTCTTTCTTTCTTTCTTTCTTTCTTTCTTTCTTTCTTTCTTCCTCTCTTTCTCCTCAAAACCTTGAACCATTTCAATCTGAAGTGAATAGATTGGACCACAATAGGTCCCAGACCAAGCTCCACTTAATGGCTGTATTTTGGGCCCTCCTGGCTTAGAGTGAATGTTAATGGTAAATGTTTTTCTTTGGAACAGCAAACCTGAGGGTCTTCCCTGTCCAGCTTGATTTTTTCTTTTTTTCTAATTAAAGGGGCCATAAGAGGCCTATTCACTGAATGGGCATTACCTCACTGTAAGTGAATCCATGAAAAGGCCTTAGTCTAAAAGAACCAGGGTCTCCCATTGCATCCTGAGTCATCTCCAGTCATACTGATGAATTTCTGGTCCCTGGACCCAGATAGCTCTGGAGGAGAAAGTGAGTCTGGTGACCTTGCACAGACCTCCCTCAGCTCAAATCAAAGTCAACTGCAAGTCATGTTGTCATTTCCCTGATGCCATGGTCCTCTTAGAAAACGAAAGAGAACAAACCCCTCTCTCTTTCTTTGAGGAGGCAAGCACTATGATATCGATTATACATGTGAAGTCATGCAAACATATCATTGGAAGGATTCAAGAAAAGGCTGAGTGCCTACCTGTCAGAATGTCATGGGTGGGAGGATTTCTGCTGAAGAAAAGGGTTGCTAAATTTGGCCTTGGAAGCCCCTTCCAACTCTGAGATTCTGTGAACCTGTGCCTTTATAAATGAAACTTTGCATCTCAAAATAGGGATGGGAAAGAAAGATTTCTAACACTTTATTTCTAACAATTAGAGCTACCCTAAAGCAAAATTGGCTCCCTCGGGAGATTGTGAATTCTCTGTCTTTGAATGTGATCAGGGAGAAGCTTTGTCAGTGATATTGAGGCTAAGGTGTTAAAGTGGATAGAGCATTAGACCTGAAGTTAGAAAGACCTGAGTTCAAACCTAGCCTCAGACATTTAGTAGCTGTGTGATGCTAGGCAAGTCTTAGAACTGCTGTCAGACTCAGTTTCCTCATCTGCAAAATGGGAGCAATAATAGCACTGGCCTTCCAGTGTTGTTGTGAAATTAAAATACGATAATACCTGTAACGTACTTTGTATACTTTAAAGCACCACATAAATGCTTGCTTCTATGATTGCCTTGTAAAGGATAGCTCTGTGTAGGTTGAGGTTCTTTCCAGTTTTGAGATTTGGGGATTCCATGATCTGTCCCAGAGTTATCCTGACGGGGTAGAGGTGGCAGGTTCCATAGTTCAGGGCCATTGAGATCATAGGATTTAGAGCCAAGAAATTTACTAGTTAACTCTCCTCCCACCCATCCCATTTTACAGAGGAGAAAAGTGAGGTCCAGAAGGAAGGGACTTGCCCAAGGATGCACAATAAGGAAGCAGCAGAACCATAATTCTAACCCACTCCTCCGACTGAATCTTAAGCACTGGGCAGAGGCAGAGGCAGCCACAGAGTGATCAAGTGTTACAGCAGGGCTTAGGTTTCCAAACCCAGGGCCTGGACCAGGCAGGTTTGATGTCTACTGGGAGCTATCTAACCAACTGGTCCCTCCCTGCCCTGGCCTGCTAGCGCAGGGGATATGACCATGCATGGTTTTAAGTAAATGGTTTCTCTCCCTCTCCCTTACTCTCTTTCTTTTTAATCATGGGGATACTGAATAATTTACCCATGTGGTTGGTAGCTGACCACTGCATTCCAGCCATGGGGGAAATCAATGGGATCAGTAGGGCCTGCCTAAGCCCCTGGGAGGCCATAAAGGTATGGGAAGTAGGCAGGGATTACCCCTTGTCTGACCCATTGTACGGCTTAGGCATCTGGGCTGGAGGAGGATGGGTCTCCTCCCTCCCTCCCTCCTTCCTTTCTTTCCTTCTTTCTTTCCTTTCCTTTTTCCTTCCTTCCTTTTCTTCTCTCCTTCCCTCTCTTCCTTCCCTCTCTCCTTCTTTCCTTCTTTTCCCTTCCTTTTTCTTCCCTTCCTCCTTCCCAGAACCATAGAATCTTTGAGTTATAAAGTTGAGTTTTTCCTATGGGAAACCTCTGTAAGAAGCCCTGGAAGATTGAACCCAGTCTATAAAGCCAAAACTTTGGTCCCAGGCCATAATTATCAGAAGTGGTACTCAACCTAGGTATTCTGACTCCAAATCCAGTGGCTTTCTATATTGCACTCTATGGGTTCCCAAGTATTATTATCATCACCATATTATAGATGAGGAAACTGAGGCTAAAATCTGCTTCTCTTCTACCCATGGGTTCTAGTGCTGAGTTAACAGACTGAATTTCAAGATTAGAAGATGATGGGGCAGCTAGGTGGTGCAGTGAATAGAGCACCAGGCTGGAGTCAGGAGAACTTAAGTTCAAATCCATCCTCAGACACTTGATACTTACTAACTGTGTGACCTTAGGCAAGTCACTTAACCCCAATTGCCTTGCCTTCCTCCCTCCAAAAAAAAAAATTAGAAGATGACCTCATAAGTCGTCTAGCACAACTGAAATCTGATTAGGAATTCCTCATATAATATCATTGACAGATGGTCACTTGGTATCTACTTGAATACCTTCAGTGATGGGGAACTCACTACTCACAGAGGTGGAAGTAATCATCCCACTTTTAATTTAGTTTCTCTAGAGAGGTAAAAACTTTAAAATGCTGTGTGTGTGTGTGTGTGTGTTATTATCATTACATTTATTATTATCATTACATTTGTGTAGTTCATTGTGATTTAAAAAGCACTTTATATCCATGATATTATATGGTCCTAATAATAGCCCTCTGAGGTGGGTAACAGAAATAGGGCAATGACATGTGGCAATGACAGATGATGGAATTGAAGCTCAAAGAAAGAAAGCAACAATAGTAATTTTAATTATTGCAATTCATTAATAACTTCTTATAATCATCCCCATTGGACAAATTGGAAAACTATGATTTGGAAGATAAGTGATTCACCCAAAGGCATTTACCAAAGGGAACAAGTCATAGAGCAGCCAAGGCCCTCCCCCTCCAAGCCCAGTGTTCTTTTCACTCCTCACTTCCTTTGTCCTCAGGTAAGGGAGAAAGAATCATTTTGAGGGAGGTGTGATCAGGGGAGGTTTTCTGGTGGCTCTTGAGTCAAAGCCTTCCTCTTTGCCAAAGCACTCTGGAAATCCCCCTTTCTCCAGCATCGACCCCTCTAACATCCCTGCTGTCTCACTTAGATTCAATTGTTCTGTGTCTATGGCCTCCTTTTTACCGCCTACAAACATATCCATGTCTCTCCCATCCTCAGAAAACCTTCGTTTGATCTGCCCATTCCCACTGACTATCATCCTGTATCTCTGCTCCTTTTCATGGCTAAGCCCATTGAGAAGGTGCCTCTGCTTCCTTTCCTCTCCCTCTTCTTAACTCCTTACGATCTGACTTCCAATCTCATCATTCAACTGAAACTCCTCTCTCCAAAGTTACCAAACGTATTGTAATTGTAAAGTCTAAGAATCTCTTCTGAGTCTTCATTTTTCCTGACCTCTCTGCAGCCTTTGACACCCAAAATCACCCTCTTCTGGATATTTTCTTCTCTCCTGGTTTTTGTGACACTGCTCTCTCTCTCTCACTTCTCCTCTGACTTTGTTGACTTCTCCTTCGTCTCCTTTGGTGGATCTTCATCCAGGTCACATCGGCTCACAATAGGAGTCCCCCAAGGCATTCTCCCGGGTCCTCTCCTTTTCTCCCTCTCTACTATTTCCCTTGATGATCTCATCAGCTACCATGGTTTCAGTGATCATTTTCTATGCAGATGATTCTCAGATATGTTTGTCCAGCCCTATCCTCTCTCCTGATCTCCAGTCTCCAATCTCCAACTACCTTTTAGACATCTTGAATCAGATGTCCTATAGAAATCTTAAACTCAACATGTCCAAAAACCAACTCATTATGTTATGCTAAAACTCTCTCCTCTTCCTAGCTTCCCTATTATGGCTGAGGGTACCACCATCCTCCTAGTCTGCCAGGCTTGCATGACACCCTAGGTGTCATTCTTGACTTCTCACTATCTTTCACCCCCTATATCCATTCTGTTACCAAATCCTGCAGATTTCACCTTTGTAACATCTCTCATATATACCCCCTTCCCTTCTCTGACATTGCTACCACCCTGGTACAGTCCTTCTTCACCTTGTGCCTGGAATATTGCAATAGCCTGGTGGTTGGTCTTTCTCACTCAAGTCTTTCCTCCTGCCAATCCATCCTCCATTTCACTGTCAAATTAATCTTCTTAAAATGTGTTGTTGTTCAGCCATATCTGACTCTTTGTGACACTGTGGATCATACTGTCTGTGGAATTTTCTTGGCAAAAATACTAGAGTGGTTTGCCATTTCCTTCTCCAGTGGATTAAGGCAACCAGGGTTAAGTGACTTGCCCAGGGTCACACAGCTAGTCACTGTCTGAGGTCAGATTTGAATTCAAGTCTTCCTGACTCCAGGCCTAGTGCTCTATCCACTGAGCCACTTAGTTGCCTCCTGCCTAAAATGTAGATCTAACTATATCACCTCCCCATTCAATAAATTCAGTGACTCCCTATTGTTTCCAGGATCAAACATAAAATTCTCTGTTTGGCTTCCAAAGTCCTTGAGAACTTGACCCCTTCTACCTTTCCAGTCTTCTTATACCTTACTCTATCCCACTTACTCTGCAACCCAGTGACACAGGCTCTTCCATGTTTCCTGCACAAAGCGCTCAGTCTGCCAGCTGCAAGCATTTTCAGTAGTTGTCCCCTGTGCCTGGATCAATCTCTGCCTCCTACATAACCTGGCTGTCTTTTAAATCTTATCTGAAGTCCCACCTTAAGAAGTATTTCCTAGCCTTCAGTGCCTTCCCTCTGAGATTACCTCATATATGGGGCAGCTAGGTGGCACAGTGAATAGAGCACCAGCCCTGGAGTCAGGAGGACCTGAGTTCAAATCCAACCTTAGACACTTGACATACTTACTAGCTGTGTGACCTTGGGCAAGTCACTTAACCTTAATTGCCTTGCCTTCCCCCTCTAAAAAAAAAAAGAAGTTGGAACCTGAGATTATCTCGTATATATGTATGTGTGTGCATATATAATATATGTGTATATATATATGTTTTGTACATAGGTATTTGCATGTTGTCTATCCTATCAGACAGAGTGTGAGATCCTTGAGACGGCATATTTGGTTTTTGCTTGCTTTGAATCTCCAGTGCTTAGCACAATGCCTGATACCTAGAAGTTGCTTGATAAACGCTACTTGTATGCACACCTATATTCACCAGCACACACTCCCACTTTCATGCTTCTCAGGTTATTAGAGAAACAAACACTGCTCAGGTCATGCTACTCCCTTCCTAGCCTTGTCTTTTGTTACTCCCCTCCAAGCACTCAGTTGTTGTTCAGTCATGTCAGACTCTTTGTGACCCCATTTGGGGTTTTCTTGGCAAGGATACTGGAGTGATTTACCTTTTCCTTCTACAGCTCATCTCACAGATGAGGAACTGAGGGCCCACATAACACAGGTAGTAAGTGTCTGAGGTCAGATTTGAACTCAGATGAGTCTTTCTAACTCCAGGTCCAGCACTCTGTGCACCATGGCGCCACCTTGCTACCCATAAGCACTCAATACTCCTGCCAAAATGGATAGCTCTCTACCTGAGGAAATACACTGTACTCTGCCACCTTTATACCTTTTTTTCTGTCATTCCCTATGCCCAGAACGCCCTCCCTTCTTCTTTCCACTTGTTGAAGTCCTATCCATTTTTAATAACAATAGCTCCCATTTTTATAGCACTTTAAGGTTTACAAAGCCATTTTCTTACGATGTTTTTATTTAGTACAATTATTATACCCATTTTACAGGTGAGGAAGCAGAGGCTCAGAAACATTAAGTAATTTGCTCAAGGTCACATTGTTGTAAGGTAGGAGAACAGGGAATCAAAGTGAGTCCCTCTGACTCCAAATCCAATTCTCTTTCCCCTGAGACTGCTTCTCCTTAAGGTACACAATCACCATGCTGTCCTCCAGAAACCTTTACCTGATTTTCCCCAATCTGTAAGGACTCATCCCTTCAGGCCTCAGATAGCATTTTAGTTATCCCTTGCACCTCTCTAATGCATTTAGGAAGTAAATTTGTGTATTGTTGTTAATCCCCCTCTGCTGGACCAAGAGCTATCTTGTAACCCTTCCAGGCTTAGAAGACAGCTCTACACACAGTAGGTGCTTAATAATTATTTGCTGAACACATGGAAATACTGTTCATTTCTGACGATTAATCAGTTTTCTTAAAACTCAGCTCCCATTTTCATGATGCAATAATCCCTGGCCATACTTAGGAGATCATAGGATCATAAAGGGCTTATGAGTTAGGAAGGAATTCAGAGTTCACCTAATCCAGGCCCTTCATCTTACAGATGAATCCCAAGGTCACACAGGGAGTAAATTCAAGAGTCAGGAATTGCATCTCGTCCCTGGGAATCCAAGCCCAGGGCTCTC
Source organism: Gymnobelideus leadbeateri (assembly GCA_011680675.1). Classification (NCBI taxonomy): domain Eukaryota; kingdom Metazoa; phylum Chordata; class Mammalia; order Diprotodontia; family Petauridae; genus Gymnobelideus; species Gymnobelideus leadbeateri. Next base: position 274,264 of record WOXC01003750.1, read on the forward strand.
TCCCTGTTCCCAGCTGTCTGTCTTTCACTGTTTTCCCTGCTCATCTGAATCTTTTTCACTGTAGCCTCTGTGTCCCCCACTTGACCTGACAAATAAATGTAGCAGGCATCTTTAATAGCAATAAGGACAGGGTTATGAGTTTTTATTTATACCATTTGCTATTTGATAACCAAAATGTCGTCAGCTAATCCTAATTACTTATTTAAGGCCATTGATTTCTTGGGTTTCTGCTGGGAGGCCTAACGGAATTGTATGTCACACAAATAGCCCACTAGCTGCCTACAAATTAAGACAAGCAGACAGGCCGCTGCAGCCTTGCAATAACCAGGCAGAAGGTTTATTTTAGCCTAAGCTCGGTGTGAAATATTTATGGGCTGATTTAAATACCGCAGAGTTGTTGGTACCCACACCAGCGTCCCTGCCCACATTCTCCCCCTCCCCCCATTCACTGCCTCTCCTCTGTGTCCCAAAGCCAGTTACCTGTGCAGGGGTCAGTCCTCAGTCAACTGGATATTAGGGTCCTATAACCCAGAACCTATTTCTCATCTTTTCTCCTGGAGGCAGCTCAGTCTTCAAGAACACTGGGTCAGAGAGACATGATACAGTGCTGGAATCTGGGTATTAAAGCCACAAGGCCTGAGTTTGGGTACCTGCTCCAATTCCTACTAGTCCTGTGAGCAAAAACATTGAAGTTCTCAGCTGCTGTTTCTCATCTGTGAAGCAGAGATGCTAACACTTTCATTTTCTCCTTTATAGGGTTAGTGTGTGCAAAGGATTTCAGAAATTTTAAAGTGATATAGAAATGTAAATATTAGAAGCCATAGACTATTAGATTCAGTTTATCGGCATTTGTTATGCACCTACCATCAGCATGGCACTAGGAATACAAACGAAAAAATATAGTCCTGTCCTCAAGGAACTTACATTCTATTGGGGGATTCAACATATATATGGATAAGTAAAAACAATAACTCTTTGTTTGAGAAGGGAGGTAGGAATAACAACTGTGGGGCAGTGGTAGTGGTTGGGCTCAAGAAAGCCATGGGGGAGGGGAAGGGGAAAGGATGCTAGGAAGAGGCATTCAACTACACATTGTAGGGGATGGGAGGAGGCATCTCTATGTACAAAGTCAAAGAGATAGGCATCTGTCTACGAAAGAGAGAAGATATATAGGATATAAATATATATAGCTTGAGAGAATGGCAGGGTCAAGTGAAATCTTTTAATAATGGGAAAGACCTGAACATGCTCATATATAGCAGAGATGGAGCAATTAGATAGACAAGGAGAGATTGAAGATAAGAGAGAAAAAATGATCAAAGGAAGATGGTGGAGGTCATCACTGTCACCTCCCTCCTCTTCCCTGGCTCCCAGTATGCATAGATATTCCCTGACTGCTTCTGGCCAACCTGTGTGACTCAGCATTTGAGTGCACTGGAGATGAAGAACTCCCTGGCTGCTTCTGCCCATGTGATGTTTTGGAATATAGGGTAAACCTGCAGTGGTGCCCTGGTAATCTCCCTGTCCTGTGAGAGCTGCCACACTGTAACAAAACACCAAGTCCTTTTAGCTGTAGGACTCATCATGGCTAGATGCCTTAGTTTTCGTGGCCCCTGCTAGGGAATTTGTCTTCTCTGGCACACTCAAATGCTAAGTCACACATGTGGTTGGCTAGAATCAGGTAGAGAACACTCTGGTGGGTGGGTGGGTGAGCAAGCTCCTGGAAGATATAGAAAAGAATGAGATCAAGGGTGTATAGAGATAAGACAGCCTTAGCAAGGAGAAGAACTTCTTTCTCAGAGACTGGAGCAATGGAAGAAAGAACAGGAGATAATGTGGGATTTGAGCTATGAGGTTGGAGAGGGAGCTTGCCACAGTTGGCCTGGATTCTTTCAGTAAAGAAGGAGGAGAGGTCCTACTCTTCTGAGGGGTGCTGGAAGGGAGTAATGAGTGCTGGAGGAGAGAAGGCATTTAGAAGAGTTCCCATAGCAAGTGTGGTTGAGAGTAAATCAAAGAATGAAAGAATTGTTGTACCGTAGAGAAAGGCCCAGAGCATGTTTATAGAATTCCCTATGTGGACAAGGCCAGGGAACCTGATTTTTAGAGAATCGCAATGATGCATAATACAAGTGCCTTGGAGAGTCTTGGGAGTGTGTGCAAACATTCTGTAACTACTTCTGGTCTGCCAACCATGTAAGTGAATTGCAGCCTCTTTGGTATGACTGGATTTGCTGAACCAGAACTGGGTGAAGGGGGCGACTTCAAAGGGCCTCTCCTTCCTTTGGTTTGATTTCTTCTTTGGCTGGCTTCTACCTGTTAGACAATGTCAGGTGAGAGACAATGTTGTAAGAAGCTATCCTGCTTTGTTCTTTATTTTAAAGTGACAGAGACTGATTAAGTGGGAGGTTACAAGCTTCTAAGTTTTGACAGATCAGGAGTGTGAGCCATCTGGGAATCTCTAAGAATGGAGGCTTGAGTTCATGGCATTAGAGAAGAGACACTCCAGTCCCTTAGGGAATAACCCTAGAGCCCTGAACCAGAGATGTGGCAGACCTGACTCTTAGAGAAGGAGCCCAGAGCATCCCTCCTAGTCAGCGCTTCAAAGGACATGAGAGGATGATTACATAGATAGGAAAGGGCATGAGTGTCTTTCAGCAGGAGCCAGGTTTTTACAAGGGCAAGAAGATTCAAAATACGTTAGAGGAAGAAGTCTAGGATGATAGGATATTTGTTAGCAATGAAATTGGGGTGAGAGGAGTCAGGACTAGAGAGGATAATTGAAACGGTGAGGGGAGGGGACGGTAGGGAAGGGAAGGGAAAGGAAAAGGAGGCAAGGAGAGGGAATAAGTATATAGTACCTATTATGTGCCAGACACTGTACTAAATTCTTTTTATAAATATTGCTTCATTTGATCCACACAACAACCCTGTGAGGTAGGTGCTATTATTACCTTCATTTCACAACTGAGGAAACTGAGTCAAACAAAATAGAAGAATGGAATAGAAGAATAGGGGTTGAAGAAGGGGGAAGGGCTGAGATGGACAAGGATGAGAGAGAAGTTCTCTCTTGGTAGCAGGGGAAAGATATTTTTACCTAGCAGATATCAGTTGGAGGTAGGGGTTGACTAAATATATAAGACTCCTGTCTAAGACCCTGACACATGTACACCCCCATATGTATCAGCACACACATTCATGTCTTTTAAATCCCTGGAGTCTTGATCAGGCCTTGTGTTCTCTCTCACATACTGGGGTTGAACCAGTAGGGAGAGTGTTTTCTGGCTGGGTTGGTAAATATCCGGTAATAAGGTCCCTAGGAACCTGCCTGAACCCATGGAGAAAACGGATCCAGAAGATCTCTTGAGTGTGGAACATCTACTTGGCTCCTAGTTGAGCCTAGTATGAGGCCCATCAAACTAGATGGAATCATGGTGGTGGGGGTCCTGCTGTTTGATGCCTATAGTAGCTATGGCAGCAATATGCATGTGGCAGTAAGAACACGTGTTTGCCTGGGAGGACTGGACCCCAAATCCCCGTCTGCTTGTTCTTTGAATACAAGTGACCAAAGAGTGATCCTGAGAGAAGGATGTTTCTGGTGCTGGTAATAACCCCATGAGTCTGGGAGGTCAGTTCTTAGGAACTGACTGGAAGTGGGAGCCAGATTCTGTAATTACAGCAATTCTGTGAGAGAAGACAAACCACCTCCAGGGGAAACCACCAAGAAGAGTCTGGCTCTTGGGCTAAAGTCCAACACATGTCATGACTTGTCAGGAGATTTCAACTCTGTGAGGTCCTCAGAATACAGATCTGAGGTAAATATGAATTATCTGTTCAGCAGTCCCACAAAGTGCTTCAGAGAGAAGAATAGTACATCAAATGTGTTCAATTACATATTCAAAAGACTTCTGAGTCTTTTGCTTTAATTATTTCTTTTGTAGTAGAGAAAATAAATAGCTGTCCTATATCTGACATCTAGGACTTTGTACAGGAGGATCTTCACTGGAAAGGACCTTGATAATTTTTTTTTTTTAGAAACTCTACACAGGAACCATACTCAGGCTTTATTTAAAAGATTATTGAAGGGCTTTAAGCAAATGAATTATTTTGACTATTATATTAACTGTACATTTTTTGACTATTTATAAATAAATTTATAAATAAAATTTATTTGACTATTAAATTAACTATAAAGAACATATGAAGAAAGATGCTATCTGCATCCAGAAAAAGAACTGAAAAACAGATGTATAGGATAATTTTACATATATACATGTGTATGCATATATGTGTGCAAATGTGCATAATATATATCTATATATACACCTATTTGTGTCTAGTGATAGCCATCTCTAGGATTGGAGGGGGAGGGAAGAAAAAAAGAAAAAAGAAATAATAACTTTGTTATATATTTAAAAGGAATAGCAATAGGGGCAGCTAGGTGGTACAGTGAATAGAGCACTGACCTTGGAGTCAGGAGGACCTAAGTTCAAATCCGGCCTCAAACACTTAACACTAACTGTGTGACCTTGGATAAGTCACTTAACCCCAATTGTCCTGCATCCCCCCTCCAAAAAGACAATAAAAAATTAAAAGAAATAGCAAGTTGTACACAGTAGATTCGCAGTTTTACGTGCGATCATCTTTTACTTATTGTTATGGAAATGTTTGTTTTATTCCATAAATTAAAAAGAAAATAATTTTTTTGGTCTTTTTGGAGGGGAGAAGGCAGGGCAATTGGGTTTAAGTGACTTGCCCAACGTCACATAGGTAATAAGTATTAGGTGTCTGAGGTCAGATTTGAACTCAGGTCCTCCTGCCTCCAGGGCCAGTGCTCTATTCACTGTGCCACCTAGCTGCCCCAATAATTTTTTTTTAAAAGATTATCTTTCATACATTGGGATGGGGATATAATGAGCCAGGGAATGGGAAGGACAAAAGGCCTGATCCCTTCTCTCACCCAGTACTAAAATTGATCATTGTAGATCACCCCTGCGGGAGAAAAACCAAAAAGAGTCATCAGTGACATTTTCCCCCCTACAATTTAATTCATACTCTTTAGATGGGAATTCGGAGCACTGGAACGAGCCCTGAGAAAAGCCTGGGGATTGAGACACTCCTTTGCAGGTTTGTTTTAGAATGAGCTGATGCAGATCAAGCTTCCAGCATCACTTGGTAGGTTATAGACATAGCATCCTGCAGCAGCTGCTCCAATCTACATCCCTAGGGGAGAAACACATTGACTTGTTCACACTCAGTGTGACTCATAGGGAAAGTGTTTCATTAGGAAGGATATTAATAAACTGGAGAGTTGTCCTGAGGAGGGCAACCAGGATGATGAAGGGCTTCAAGTTCATGACAAAAGAGCATCAGCTGCAGGAACTGGGTATGTTTAGCCTGGAGAAGAGAAGGGGAGCAGGGGAGGAAGAATGTGAGAGCTATCCTCAAGTATTTGAAGGGCTGACCCCAGGGAAGAAAGATTAGATTTGTTTTGCTTTGCTCCATAGGGCAAAAGTAGAAACAGTGGGTGCAAAGTTGCAAAGAGTTGATTTTAAGCTTGATTTAAGGCGGGGGAAGGTCCTGACAATTAGAACTAACCAAAAGCTGAAAGGGTTGCTTTGGGAGGTGATGAATTTCCCCTCATTGGAAGTATTTCAGGAAAGACTGAATGGCCACTTGTCAGTTATACTCAAGTGGTTGATCCTTTGACATATATGATGTATTTGATGGGGCTGAAATGGGTGAGAAAGTTCAAGGACTGAGGGTCTTTCTCTTTTAGGGATCCCATTGCCCCATCAGCCCCATCAGGTTCAGAGGGGATGGTCATTGAGGTTCCCTCCAAATCTGAAATTCTTTAGTTGTATTGAAGAGGTAAGCACCCTAGACTATAATTCAGAAGACTTATATTTTTCTCCAGTGTAATGGACTAAGTGTTGGCCTTGGAGTCAAGAAGATCTGACTCCAAAATAGCCTACATGAAGCTGGAGATAGAGATATAGACCTGGAATCAGGAAGACCTAAGTTTAAATCCGTCCTCAGACATTAAATAGCTGTATGACCCTGGGTAATTCACTTAACCTGCCTGCCTCAGTTTCCTCATCTGTAAAATAGGGATAATAATAACAGCAACCTCCCAGGGTTGTTGTGAAGATAACAATGAAATAGTATTTGTAAAGTACTTTGTAGACCTTAAAGTACTATATAAATGCTAGCCATCATTATTTAAAAAAAAGAAAAGAGAAGAAAATCAGGAGTCAAAGGTAGGATTTGAACCCAAGTCTTCTGATTCTAAAATCAGGGCACTTTCCATGGGACTAAATCAAATAATACACGTAAGACCCTTCACAAAGTTTATTGCACTGCAATGGCAAATATTAAACACCATAAGGACTACACATGACAACTTAATATTATTTGTTAGTTCATCTGCCACCAGCTAGATGAACAACCCTGGGGGAGGCACCTCCCTTCTTGAGGGATTCAGTTTCCTTTCGGGTGAAATAAAAGGATTGGATTAGATGATTTCCCAGTTGGTCAATAAGCCTTTATTAAGCATCTACTGTATGCCAGGCACTGTGCTAAGTCCCAGCTCTAATGCTCTTGGAAGGAGGAGGGCTTAGCTGAATTTTGAAGGTTAGATAGTGGAATTTGTGTCAAGTGGAAAGAAGAATTAGGATAGCCTGAGAAAAGCACTGGATTTGAAGTCTGGAGGCCTGGTGTAAATCCCAGAGTGGCACTGTCCTGGTAATGTGACACTGGTCAAGTCTCATTACCTCTCTGGGTCCCAGTTTTCCCACATACTTCGAAGGAATCAGACCCTCCTGAGGTCCTGTCCAACTGTGAATCTTACACTCATTTTATGATCCTGGACTCAGCTAAGTAGGGCTGCAAACAGAGCTCTGCACCTTCAAATCCAGTCTCAAACACTCACCAGTCCAGGGACCATGAGCAAGTCACTTAACCTATGTCTACCTTATCTGCAAAGTGGAGATAATACTAGCACCTACCTCCCAGGGTTGTTGTGAAGATCCAATCAGATAGTAATTGTAAAATGCCAAACTCAGTGCCTGGCACAAAGTAAGCGCTCTATACATGTTAGCTATTATTATTATTATTATTATCATTATTATTTTGGTGGGGTTTTTTTGGACGGGGGAAGGCAAAGCAATTGGGGTTAAATGACTTGCCCAGGGTCACACAGCTAGTTAAGTGTTAAGTGTCTGAGGCCAGATTTAAACTCAGGTCCTCCTGACTTCAGGGTTGGTGCTCTATTCACTGCACCACCTAGCTGCCCCCAACTATTTTTTATTATTATCAAATTCTACCTCAGAAATTTACTAACTGCTTGACCCTGGGCAAGTCACCTAACCTTGGCCCTTTTATCATTTGTCAAATGGAGATAATGATAGTAATAATAAATAATAATAATAATAAACCTTCCAGGATTGCTGTGAGTTTCAAATGAAATAAGGATTGTAAATAGCTTAGCACAATGCCCGGCATAAAGTAGGTATTTAATAAATAAATACTTGTTGCCTTGCTTCCTTCACCTACAGAGGATGTTGAGGAAGAAACTGAGGGATGAAGTAACTTGCCCAAAGTCATAAAGGTAGAAAGGGCCAGAGCGGGCAGCTCTAACCTGAAACTTTCCCAAAGATTTTTCTACTATGCCCAGTTGAGAAATTTGAGAAGGGGTCAAAAAGCACTGACCTTTAAATGACAGGAGCAGCGGCTTTATGATCTCTCTGGTGTTCTAACCGAGGGAAGACTGGTGAAAGAAAAGCAAGTGGCCAAGGAATGTGCCCCCTTCCACCCAGCAGATAATAGATGGTTCCACCCTCTTCTTTCCAGTCCTAGGCAGCCAAGGGAAGAGGAATTCCTACAGATTAGCAAACATCTGCATTCCTACTTCCCTCAGGCCAGAAGGGAAATTTCTCTGCTTTACTGGCTCAGTGATTGTGCCCTCCATTTTTCTCTAAGATGGAGACACAGTTAAAATTTTTCTGTGTGGTTTGTTTTCCAGTTTTGTTTTGGTTTTTTGTTTTTGAGGAATAGCATGTGAATTTTGTGTTGGCAACCTTAGAACTATAGAGTGTTAGAAAATAGAACATAGATTATTAGAGCTTGAAGGGACCTTTAAGCAAGAGAATGTTAGAAAATAAGAAATACAATGTTAGGTCTGGAAGAGACATTAGAGAAGTTATAGAGTCCTCTGCTAATTAGGCACTGCAGACCTTGCCTATTCTTAGGCCCCCTTGGATCTAGGTTAACATGCACTTGGACACACTGACATGAGCACTCTACAGCTGTGGCCCGTCTGCTTGTGATGATTGCCCCCTCCCCTTCCATTCCCACTTCTGTCTGTCTGTCTGTCTGTCTGTCTGTCTCTGTGTGTGTGCCTATCTCTGTCTCTGTCTGTAGGTGTGTGTTGTTTCTCTCTGTCTCTATTTTGTCTCTGTCTTTGTGTGTGTGTGTGTGTGTGTGTGTGTGTGTGTGTGTGTGTGTATCTGTCTGTCTGTCTCTGTCTTTGTCTCTCTGTCTCTCTCTGTCTCAGTACAGAGCTCAGAACTGTTCAGGTATATTTGCATCTTTCAGGGCCAGCCTTCACTGCTCCCAAATGTTGGTATTACTTTGGAAATCATCACTAGGACCCTGGACCAAACAATCTCGATGCCCAGAGACATCTGCCTGGTTCCAGAATTCACTCTCTCCATATATCCACAATTCAAGATTCATTTCCACACTCTGAAAACATAATGGGCTCTGAGGGTTTATACCAAGAATCTTGAAAAGCCTCCTGAAATTGCCCAGAGATTGGTATATTTAATATCTTTTCCCATCGTTCATTCATAGGAAGGTTCCATGAGCTTCAGAACCACCATCATTCAAGTCAAATGCTAATTTCTGGTCTTCCCCCTCCTCTACATTTTTTCACAAACACCCAGAGCTTGGCTTCCTTTTCCAGTTATCAGTGTAAATAGACCTGCTGGCCCAAAGAACTGAGATACCCCCTCCCACTAAGGATCTTCTAGTTTTCCACTCCCAGTGGACCAGGTTCAGTCCTGTAGGTGCCTGGTCTCATCAGAGAAGAATCAAGGCTTTTTTTTGTTTGCTTGTTTCTGTCAATTAATCAACACAGATTTATCAAGCATTTGTTGTTGTTCTTCAGTCTTTCAGTTATATACAATTCTTCATGACCCGATGGACATAGCAGGCCAATATTGTCCAGGGGGGGTTTCCTTGGCAAAGATACTGAAGTGGTTTGCTATTTTCTTCTCTGGATTCTTCTCTGGATTAAGGCAAACATTTATTATGTGTTATATACTGGTTTTTTTTTTTTTTGCAAACTATATACATTTGACTTACTTTTAATATTATTATCAGTTAGACTGATAGCTGACTCCAAAACTAGTTGAGACTGGACAATTTGCTTCTTCCTCTTTTGGGAGCCTAAATGTTGGAAACTTAAAGAACTCCAGAGGTTCTTAACCTGGAGTCCACAGATCCCAAGTGGCTAGATTTCAAGGAAGGTCCATGAACTTGGATGGAAAAATATTTATATCTTTATTTTCACTGACCTCTAAGTGAAATTTAGCATTTCCTTCAGTTCTGTAGATAGGCAATACACATTATTCTGAAAGGCAGTCACTACTCTGCCAAAAGGGTATATGACACAAAAGAGGTTAAGAAGCCTTCCTTTCTTCTAAGACTGAGGCATAACTGGGAGGAAGGCTGATGGAATGAAAACTGCCTTCCGTGGGAGTTCTGGATGGGAAGGGTTGGTGTCTGGTCTAGGTAGAAAGAGAGTAATGCTATCAGACTGCAAAAGAAACAGATCACTAATCTGTATGCATGGGAGGCTAAGTGGTGCAGTGGATAGAGTGCTGGGCCTGGAGTCAGAAGACTCATCTTCCTGAGTTCAAATCCAGCCTCAGACACTTAATAGCTATTGACCCCAGGCAAGTCATTTAACCCTGTTTGCCTCAGTTTCCTCAACTGTAAAATGAGCTGGAAAAGAAAATGGCAAACCAATCCCAGCATCATTGCCAAGAAAAACCAATGGGGTCATGTAGATTCAGAAATGACTAAAATGACTGAACAACAAATCTATATGCAGCAGAGGGGACTGTTTACAAAGGAATATTTACTTCAAAAGGTACAAAAATCAGATGTTCATTATCAATACTGTTATTCAATATTGTGCTGGAAATGTTAGTTTTAGCAATAAGAGAAGAAAAAAATTGAAGGAATTAGAATAGGCAAAGAAGAAACAAAGATATCACTCTTTGCAGATGATATGATGGCATACTTAGAGAATCCTAGAGAATCAACTAAAAACCTGCAAAGTTCAGGATAAAAAATAAACCCACATAAATCATTCCCATTGCTATATATTACCAACAAAGCCCAATAGCAAGAGATAGAAAGAGAAATTCCATTTAAAGTTACTGTAGACATTATAAAATATTTGGGAGTCTACCTGCCAAAACAAACCCAGAAACTATATGAATGCAGTTTACAAAACACTTTGCACACAAATGAAGTCAGATCTAAATAATTGGAAAAACAACAGTTGTTCATGGGGAGGCTATTCTTCAATTAAATTAATTTAATTATTCAATGCCATACCAATCAAATTATTTTAATAATAATGGCAATTATTCAGTCCCAAACCAAAAAATTATTTTATAGAGCTAGAAAAAAACAATAGCAAAATTCATCTGGAAGAACAAAAGATACAGAATAGCAAGGGAATTAATGAAAAGAAATGCAAGGAAAGGTGACTTTGTATTCATTCTTAAATTGTATTATAAAGCAGTAATCATCAAAATTACTTGGTACTGGCTAAGAAATAGACTGGTGCGTTAGTTTAGGAATGCAAGACACAGTAGTCGATTACTATAATGATCTACTATTTGATAAATCCAAAGACTCCAGCTTCTGGAATAAGAATTCACTATTTAACAAAAACTTCTGGGAAAACTGTAAAACAGTATTGCAGAAATTAGGCATAGAACAGCATCTCACACCTTATACCAAGATAAAGTCAAAATGGCTACATGATTTAAATATAAAGGCTGATATTATAAACAGACAAGGAGAACAAAGAATAGTTTACTGTCAGATCCATGAAGAAGAGAAGAATTTATGACCAAACAAGAGACAGAAAACATTATGTAATGCAAAATGAATTATTTCGATTACATTAAATTGAAAAGGTTTTGCACAAGCAAAGCCAAAGTAACCAAGATTAGAAGGGAAGCAGAAAGCTGGGAAACAATTTTTTACAGCTAGTGTCTCTGATAAAGCCTTCATGTCTAAAATGTATAGAAAACTGAATTGAATTTATAAGAATGCAAGTCATTCCCCAATTGGTAAGTGATCAAAGGATATGAATAGGCAGTTTTCAGATGAAGAAATTAAAGCTGACTATAGTCATATGAAAAAAATGCTCAAAATTACTATTGATTAGAGCAATGCAAATCAAAACAACTCTGAGGTACCACCTCAAACTTATCAGATTGGCTAATATGACAAAACAGGAAAATGATAAATGTTGGAGAAGATGTGGGAAACCTGAAACACTAATGCATTGTTGGTGGAGTTGTGAACTTATCCAACCATTCTGGAGAGCAATTTTGAACTTTGCCCAAAGGGCTATAAAAATGTTCATACCCTTTGACCCAGCAATAACACTTCTGGGTCTGTATCCCAAAGAGATCATAAGAAAGGGAAAAGGGCCCACATGTACAAAAATATTTATAGCAGTTTTGTGATGGCTAAGAACTAGAAATTGAGAGGATGTCTATCTATTGGGGAATGGCTGAACAAGTTGTGATATATGAATGTAGTGGAATACTATTGTACTATAAGAAATGATGAGCAGGCAGACTTCAGAAAAACCTGGGAAGACTTACATGAACTGACACCGAGTGAAATGAGCAGAACCATAACATTGTACAGTGACAACCACATTGTGCAATGACTGACTGATAGCCTTAGCTATTCTCAGCAATGCAAGGATCTAAGACAATTCCAAACGACTCAATGGAAAATGCTATCCACATCCAGAGAAAGAAATCGGGAGCCAGAATGCTGTTGGAAGTATTCTGTTTTCTTTCCTTTTGTTGTTTTGTTCATTTTTTCTTTCTCATGGTTTCTCCCATTAAATATAATTCTTCTTTACATCATGATTAATGTGAAAATATGTTTAATATGAATGTATAAGTGGAGTCTATATCAGATTGTACATTGTCTTGGGCATGGGAGAGGAAAGGGAGGGAGAGAAAAATTAAAACTTAAAATCTTACAGAAGTGAATGTTGAAAACTAAAAATAAATAAACTTTTTTTAAAAAAGGTAAAAACCTGCCAAATATACAAAGTTGCTTCCCACAGCAAATGGGAGGCAAAATGATCTTCCCCACCTCTAGCACCACTCTCCTCTCCCCCCACCTCCAGTCCCCACCAGGACCTCAGGCTCTCCAGAGGTAAAAGGGGATTAGGTTCATAACTGGACTGGATTTTCATAGAACACAGTTCCAGTTCCAAGTCCAAATCACTCCTTGGGCTCGAGTCCCAAGCACCCTGGCTTCTCAGGGTTTCCACCGCCTACAATCCTGTCTCCAAGGTTGCCATGGCTATAAGTCCAGAGTCTGATATACATCACCTCCCCAACCTAAAATTGAGGACAAGTAACACAGAAACAAGCACACCTCAGAGCCAGTGGTAAAGGAAAGGTAAACAGGGGAAAGCAAGTCTTTCCTTTCCCTCACCAGTTCAGTTCAAGGTTTCCAATGGGCACCCAGACAGTGAAGATGAAAAGATGGCAGAAAAAAAGAGTTAATCGCTCAGTCTCAGTCACCTTTTAAAATGTTAGCAACCAATCAAGGAGGCAGTTCCTACCCACATAGTAGGGCATGCGGCAGGTGCCATGTTAGCCAAACTGGACATTCTCAAAAAGCCAGCGAATATATAAAGATCCATGAGGGTTGCATATTGGCTTAGTTTTAAATTGTAATATCATCTATGCTTTACTGTATTTTTGTTGCTGTTGTTAAATAGTTCAATCTAGTTCAGCAGCATTTGGGCATGCTGGGGCTGCATGTAGCATGTTTGACACCTCTGTAATAGAGAGGGGCCGACTGGAGTGCGGCATGAGGGACTCCTGACCCAAATTGTCTCCCTACCCCCAGCTCCAGGATTATTTAAGAGACAGAATTGTATAGCAGAAATAGTACTGGCCTCAGAATCTGCAGATTTGGGTTAACTCCAAAATTAGCTAAGTGGGAATGAACAATTTGCTTCCCTTTTTGGGGGCCTGAATTTTCTGGTCTGTAAATCAGGAATAATCATGCTTATACTGTCTTCCTCACAGGAGAGCTGTAAGGAAAGCGCTTTAGAAATCTGAGATCTATTATTTCTCCTCTGAAGGCTGCTGCCAAAAGGGCCACGTTAATGAGTAAGGCCACCTGGTCCATGTTTATTTCCCATTCATTTATTTAGTAAATATTCATTCAATACAATCTAGTCTCCGCATTTCATTCAACAATATTCATTTGACAAATATTCATTCATTCATTCATTACTATATAGTTAATAAAAACCTGCATCTCTATATTCTGTGGTCCCAAGTATCTATAAGGTAGGTGCTAAAAGGAATGTGGGGCAGTTAGGTGCCACAGTAGATAGAGGGCTGGACCTAGAGTCAGGAAATTGTTGTTTGTTGTTAAGGTGTTTTTCAGGCATGTTCAACTCCTTGTGACTTCATTTTGGGTTTTCTTAGCAAAAGTGCTGGAGTGGTTTGCCTTTTCTTTCTCCAGCTTATTTTACAGATGAAAAAACTGAGACTAGCTGCCTCCTAGGCAAACAGAGGTTAAGTGACTTGTCCAGCATCACACAGCTAGTAAGTTCTGAGGCAGGATTTGAACTCAGGTCTTCCTGACTTCAGGGTAGTTAGGTAGTAAAGTGTTTAAAGTGCTGGGCCTGGAGTCAGGAAGAGTCAACTTTCTGAGTTCAAACCCACTTTCAGACACTTACTAGCTATGTGACCCTGGGTAAGTCATCAAACCCTGCTTGCCTCAGTTTCCTCATCTGTAAAATGAGCTGGAGAAGGAAACAGCAAACCATTCCAGTATCTTTGCCAAGAAAACCCCAGGGAGAGGATCACGAAGAGTCAGATCTGACTGAATGACTGAACAACAACAAAAAGGAATTATGCCATATGAGACATGATTCCCTGCTTACACCCTCCCCCGCCCCCGCCAATGGAGTTCAAAATCTAGAAGGTTTGGTGAAAAGTGAACTAGAAAGCTGTGGGGAAAGCTTGAGCCGGCCTTCAAGGATGAGTAGGGTTTTAACTGGTGGAGTTACTGGTGGGAGGGGAAGGAATTCCGGCCTCAGGTGACTGAGGAGCAGAAGTACAAGACCAGAGGCAGCAGGGTAGGGGTATGCCCCAGAACACTGAGTTACAGCTTGGCTGGCATAGAGAGTACTTACTTGCAGGGGAGCAACAGGAGATAAGACAAGACAGGTAGGCTAGAATCAGTGCGGGGGGGGGGGGCCAAGAGCCAGGTTAAAGAGTCTGACCCTTGTCTGGTGGATAATGCGGTTTGGGACTTTGTTTTTTGTTTTTGAGCCAACGAGGAAAGGGATCTGAGTTATGCTTTAGTAAGATTAATCTGGAAGTATCATCAGGGTCTCATTTTGAACAATAGGAAGTGTCTCCTTTGGAACTCTCCCTCTATCTCCACCTCCCCCCCTGCCCTGGCCCCATTCCCATTTCTCCCCTAGTTTCTCAATTTCTGCAGGTAGTAAGTAGGCTTCAGAGCTTTGCACTCCTCTTTGGTGTCCCCTTCCCTCTCTCCAACACTCCACAGATCCACTGTGTTGTCAAGTCCTGATGGATCTGCTGCTGGTACCCAGCTCCTCCTTTCTTTTTTTAGTTTGAATTTTTTTTTATTTATAACTTTTCACAAATGAGATGAGCATTTCCATGCAGAAAACAGGACAGAAAAAGAAGATTGTACATGTAGCAGCAAACCAACATTATGTACATCCTGCTTCTCTCTCCAAATATTCAACAAATTCAGCTTTCTATTTTCTTTTTTTTTTTTTATTTATTTACTTTTTTTTTTCCTAAATGAGGAGACAGGTTCCTCCTCCTTCCTCCCTCTCCCCTCTTTGAGAAAGCAAGAAAAACAAAATCCCCTCATATAAACATGCAAAATCAAGCAAAAGAAATTCCCACATTGGCCAGGGCCAAAAAAACCCGTCTCAATCTGCAATCTAAGTCTATCAGTCTCAGTAAAGAGATCTCAATAAATAGGATCTAAAAGCTAGATTTCCCCTACTTTTCTTTCCCTTCAACTAGACCTGTTCATTAGTTTTTTAAATTTCATTTTTTTGTTCCCCTTTCCACAGAGAATTTCTCTCCCTCTCTTCATAGCCTGTTTAGTCATGGGAACTCTGAAATTGTGGTTGGTCATGGTTCAATGTTATCATCAAAGCCATCCTGCTTGTCTGTTTCCTACTGATGTTCCTTTTCTCTTCTGTGAACTTTTAAAATGCTACAAAGAACCTATTTTCCAATCTCTCTCTATCTCTCTCTCTCTCTCTGTCTCTCTGTCTCTGTCTCTGTCTCTGTCTCTCTCTCTCTCTTTCTCTTTCTCTCTCTGCCTCTGTCTGTCTGTCTCTCTCTCTGCCTCTGTCTGTCTGTCTCTCTCTCTGCCTCTCTATCTTTCTATCTCTCTCTGTCTCTGTCTCTCTGTTTCTCTCTCTGTCTCTGTCTCTCTCTCATTTTGGTAGCTTTCACTTTCCTCTTCCCAATTCCAATCAAAGTGAAAGAAATTGAAAAGGAAATTAAAATAAATTGAAAGAAAAACAAAACCTTCATATCACATGTGCATAGTCATGCAGAAGAAATTCCTATATTGGCCATTTCTGTAAAAGTATCTTATTGTGCAACCTTGAGTCCATCACCTCCTCATTATAAGGAGGTAGGTGGCATTTTTCATCAGTAGTCTTCTGGAGTCATGCTTTGTCATTGTTATAGGAATACTTAATTCTTTTTTAGTTGTAGCTAGGTGCTGCAATGCACAGAGTGCTGTACCTGGAGAAAAGAAGATCTGAGTTCTGAATTCAACCTCAGATACTTGTTAGCTGTGTGACCCTTGATAAGTCACCTGACTTCTGTTTGCCTCAGTTTCCTCAACTGTAAAGTGAGGAGAATAACAGCACCTACCTTGTAGGATTGTTGTGAGGATCAGGTCTGTCACATGGTAGGTGTTATATGAACACTTTATTCCCTTTCTTTCTCCTCCTCCCCCCATTATATAAATTGTTCTCCTAGTTTTGCTCACTTTAATCTGCATTCATTCATACAAGTCTTCTTAGAATTCCCTGAAACCATTCTTTTCATATTTCTTATGGCATAATAATATTCCATGATATGCATATACCATAATTTGTTCAACCATGCCCCAATTGATGAACAGTCCCTTAGTTTCACAAAAAAGAACTATATCAATATTTTTGTATATATGGGTCCTTTTCCTCTTTCATGCTATGATTTTTCTCCCTCTTCTGTTATAAACACAGCACTGTGTCTCTTTGGTTACTTTAGCTTTATCATTTTTAAAGGGACACTATTCCCTGTGATTTGATTTGCCTCACTCCCGATCCCTTTTCTTTTGGAATTTTGCTTACTAATTCCTCTTTCTTTTCTGTTTTATCTGGTTATTTTTTTTCCTCTACTTTTTTTTCTCTCAGTAAAGTAGATTCCCCCTTCCTCTTTTCCCCTTCAACTAGTCCTGTTCATTAGTTTTTTAAATTTCATTTTTGCACCCTTTCCAGAGAGAATTTCTCTCAATCTCTCATTATCTATTCTCTCTGTATAGTCTAGACCCTCATTCTTTGGTTCATGACTCCTTTAATTGTCTAGTCCTTTTCTGTTCTCTGTATTCCTCATGGAATCAAAACTTCCCAGGGATCTATTCTGAGCCCTCTCCTCTAGGCAGTCTCAGCCACTACCTTGTAGAGTTTACCCTATGGATTTGCCTTTTCTATTATCCAAGAATGATACCAATTCCTGCAGATGATATGAGGATACTGCCCCATGGTAGGACACCCCTCCACCAACATCTCTCATTATGTAGTGTACCACTGATTTATACTTTCCCTGTAGTTACCTTCTTTCCCCATTTGCCTCAAAGGCATCTCCCTGCCAAGTTGCCCCTAGGAGTGCCAACTGCTCTTCTCCCTCCAACTTCTCCTCCACCCAACCTTTATGGGTAAGACTATTGATTTATCTGTTTGTGTTCAAGGTCTTTAAGTTCTTATCTTCCAGGATCTTTGGTAATTTCAACCTCCTCCCCACCCACTTATTTCCCTCCATTGCTCACTTCCTGACTCCTTCCCCTCTGATGGTGGTTTCTTTAGGGGCTAAGTCTCAAGGTAAGCCTCAGACACTTACTACTTTAATACCCCGGGGCCAGTCACTTAACCTCTGTCTCCCTCAATTTCCTCACCTGTAAAATGGGGATATTAATAATATTTGCCTCCCAGAGTTGTTGTGAGATTAAATTGAAATAGTATTTATAAAGTACTTTATAAACCTTAAAGCACCATAAAATGCTACCTAGCTCTATGTGTAGGATAAATAGGAAATAATTAACAGAGGGAAGGTGCTAGAATTAAAAGGAGTTGGAAAGGCCTCTTAGGAACAATGGGTATTTTAGTTGTGACTTAAAGGAAGCCAGAAGGCAGAGATGATGAAGCAGCATTCCAGGCTCGGAGGATAGCCAAAGAAAATGCCCAGAGCTGAGAAGTGGAGTGTCTTGTTAGTGAAACAGCCAGAAGGCCAGTGTCACTGGATTAAAGAGATTAAAGAGTATGCATTGGGGAGTGAGATATAAGAAGGTTGAAGAGGTAATTCGGAACTTGGTTATGAAGGACTTTGAATGTCAGACAGAACATTTTATATTTGATCCTGGAGGTAATAGGGAGCCACTAGCGTTTATTGAGTAGATGAGTGATATGGTGCAATAGTAATGGGAATTAGAATATCTTCCTTGCTCCTTAATAGGCTGGATGTAATCACATGGAGCCTGTTGTGGGAGGAGTTCACTGAATGGGTAGATCAGGAAGGGTGGAACAGAGCCCAGAGGAAGCTGGGGGTGAGAGAAATTAGAATGGAGGGGAGAGAGAGGATACAGTTAAGGAAACAGCTAGACTTGCAAGTGTTTGTGGGAAGGCTGTGGGATGGCATTGCTCTTTATGGTGTTATTGTATATAGATTTCTTTGTTGCTATGATGAACTTGGTTTTCTGGTGTTGGGATTTGGCTTTCTGGGGTTTGAATAAATGTTTTACTTCTGTCTTATCTATGGAGAGTCTGTTATATTTTGCCATTCAGAACTGCCCTGGCATATTCATAGTTGTTGGTGGTGCTGTGAATATCACATGGCACTACACATGGTCATACCTGCACTTTAAGGAAATTACTTTGGTGGCTGAATGGAGGATGGATTGGAGTGGGGAGAGACTCAGGCAGGTTATTGCAATAATCCAGGCATAAGGGGATGAGGGTCTGCACCAGAGTGGTGGCAGTGTCAGAGAAGAAAAGGTGGTGTATTGAAGAGTTGTTGCAAAGGCGAAATCAACAATTGTTGACAGCAGCCTGGAGATGGGGAGTGAGAGATAGTGAAGATCCAAGATGAGTCCCAGGTCTTGAGCCTGGGGGAGGACGGTATTGCCCTCTACAGTCATAGGGAATGCAGGAGGGTTCAGAGGAAAAGACAGTAAGTTCAGTTTCAGTCATGTTGAGTTTAAGGCGTCTACTGGACATCCAGTTCAAGATATCTTAAAGGCAATTGGAGATACCTAGCAGACTTCACAAAGTACTTTGTTTCACTCCTCTTTGGTGTGCTTAAAATTTTTTATGGACCTTTTGTTTTTATACCTCAATCATTTTGATTCCTCAGGTAGAGCAAAGAAAAATAGTGAAGCAAAACCTATTTGATATAATATGGCCACATCTGACGATGTAGACAATATTCTGATGTACGGGTCAGTCCTCTGCCTCCTTGCTGTGAGAGGACAGGGAGGCATCTTTTGTTATCTGTTCTCTGAGACCTTTATGGGTTTTTTCAGGTACTCAGAGTTTGCCTTCCTTTTAGAAATCTTTTCATGTGCATATAATGCACTTTACATGTAATATAATGAATTACATTTGTCTCTGTGTTTGATCTGCCTTCCCAGCTCTTTTCACTCTTCACTTTGTTGACTTGGATACAGACTTTACTTCTGGTGTTTGGACGTTGATGAGAAGATTTCAGGGTAGAGGTCTAAAGCCCTTGCAGCTTCCTCTCACCAGACCGCAGGGACTCTGCCCCTATAACACAGGCAGCACTTATTCTGATTGGTGAACAATACCAGTGTCTTTCACCACAGAAACATCCTCCCTACCTGAGACCTCCAAAAACGTCTGTCTCCTGGGTCTTTCAGGCCCCCAGCCCCACAGAGAACAGTGAGGGAGCAAGCAGTGGACAAGTTAACCCAGCAGATGTCCTTCCAGCTGTATAGGGGTGAGAACTGAAGGGAGAGAGGGCTCAGGCTGTGGCCACACCAGCTGAACATCTGGATAATAGTAATGTCCAACACTTCTGTAGTATTTTAGAACTACAAAGTACTAGGTATTCACTATGGAGTTTGGACCTCAGACAACCCAGTGAGAGAGGAGGAAGAGTGTTATTATCTCAGAGGTAGTATGGTAAAGTAGAAATAGCCCTGGCCTTGGAGATGGGTTTGGAGAAATGGTTTTGAATCCAGTACTTTGTGATCATGGACAAATCCCTTTATCCCTGTGGGCCTACATTTCCTCATCTGTAAAATGGGGCAACATCGATAATAGTACTCTTTCATAGGGTATTGTGAAGAGGATACTCTGTAAACTTTGAAAGGCTATTGGAATGCAAATGGCTGTCACCCCCATCTGAAACCCAGAAAAGGGAAAGGACTTATCCAAGGTAACATAGCTAGTTGAGTGGCAACTGGAATTTAGGCCTTCTGAATCAAAGTCCAGCCCTCTTTTCCTACCATGTCAGGAGGAATTTAAAGTTTGATATTTAAAGAATTTATAATTTGATATATTTGGAATCTGATGAACCTAGAACTCTCTAAACTTGGTCAATTTATCTGGATTATATTGGAAAGCTTTTTTTAGAGAGTTTTTATTTATTGGCAACTGAAAGAGCCATCTGGCAGGGCTCTCCAGATGGAGCCTGTATGGATTTCCCCAGGGATCCAACGGAGGGTTGGGGGTGAAGGTGAGGGGGAAGGTTGTTAATGTGCCTGTGACTGCCCTCAAAGGACATGAAAATCACTAAACAGGTCTCCTGGGGGAGTGAGGTGGGGAGGGAGGGACTGCCCCATGAGGCTGGTGGCTGGTGAAAGCTTCAGTCAGAGATTTAAGGGATGCCTGTACTTCTGGGAGGCTAGGAGGAGGGTGGCCCCTGATGAGGCCCTGTGCAGAAGGAAGCTAAAAATATGCCTCAGCAGAGCCCAGTAGAGATGAGCAGTGAGCTGTGCTTTTCCAAGCAGTAGCAACCTCCCAGTAGGCCTTTCTTGGTATCTCTCCCTTGCCCCCTTACCCTCCCCCCAAGTCTCTGAGCAATCCTCTATCCTCATTTCCAGCAGACAGAAAGTGCCTATTTTCTGCAATTGCAATCAGTCATAGCCTTTAGGCTTAGAAAGAACTACAGTAGCAGTCTATCCCAATCACTCAAAAGAACTTAGGCCCAGAGAGAGGAAGGTTTCCCAAATGGCAGAGGTGAGATCAGAACCCAGGACCTCTGAGTAGAAATCCAATGCTTTTTTTACATCACAGCACAGATTCTTCAATCACTCCTAGTCATTCCAGCTGGATGTTTCTATTTCACCTTGGATCTCAAACTCAATTATGTTTTAAAGCCTAATTCATCTTCTTCTCTACCCTGTCCCCCCAACCTGACCCTCCTCCAAACTTCCCTGTTTTTTTTCTTTTTGGAGGGGGGAAGGTAGGGCAGTTGGGGTTAAGTGACTTGCCCAAGGTCACACAGATAGTTTTTGTGTTAAATGTCTGAGGCAGGATTTGAACTCAGGTTTTCCTGACTCCAGAGCTAGTGCTCTATTCACTGCACCACCTAGCCACCCCTAAACTTCCCTGTTTCTGTCAGAGGTCACTATCAGGTCAGTTAGCTTCCTAATGTCAGAGTCATCCTTAACTTTTCTTCTCCCTCAATCCCCATGTCTAATTAGTTTTCAAGTCCTGTTGATTCTACTTGTGTTTCTTTATTCTCAGCCACCATCATAATTCAGTATCTCATTATCGGTCACTTGGACTCGCAAAAGTCTCCTAATTGATTTCTCTGACTCCTGTCTATTCTTTCTTCAAGCCAACATAACCTTTCTAAACCACAAGTCTGACCATGTTACTGCCTTACAAACAAACCTTCAATGGGTCCTTCTTGCTTCTAAGATCAAATACTAACTCTTTCTATTTTCATTCAAGATTTGCTACAATTTCACTAAAACCGACCTTTCCAGGTTTATTTTATCCTCCTCTCCTTTCTGAGTTCTCCATTCTAGCCAAACTGGGTTACTAAGCTGTTCCTGAAAGTCCACACTTCATCTCTCACCTCCAAGCACTCTCTCACCTTAGCCATCTCTCCACCCTGCCTCCCAGAATGTATTCCTTCTTTGTCTCTGCCTTTCAAAATTGCTATCTTTCCTCAGGGTTTAGCTCAGTTTCCATCTCCACCACCAAGTCTTTTAAATCTCCCATTGCTTGTTCTCTTTCTCTTTAAATTATTTTGTATTTACTGGATGTTATAATTCAATAAAATGTAAGTTCCTTGAGGGCAGGTAGTGCTTTGTTTTAGTCCTTATATCCCCAGTGCTTAGTATGAAGTCTTGTACAGAGAATATGACTGATAAATATTTGTTGAATTGAATTTAATAGGGGCTTTTAGTCATGTCTGACTCTTTGTGATCTCATTTGGGAGCTTCTTGGCAGAGATACTGGACTGGTTTGCCATTTCCTTCTCCAACTCATTTTACAGATGAGGAAACTGAGGCAAACAGGGTGAAGTGATTTGCCCAAGGTCACACAGATAGTAAATGAATGAGGCCAAATTTGAACTCAGGAAGATGAGTTTTCCTGACTCCAGGCCCAATACTCTATTTGCTGCTCAATCAACAGGGGTTTAATTACTGTTTTTTGAGTTTGAATTTTTGACTTCTAATATTCAATGTCTTGTGACCTTCTGGGTCTTAAGATTCTTTCCAAATTGAGAACTCATTCTGTGTTCTAAGCTCTGACATCCTGTGCTCCCTTCAGGACAAGGGAAGGGAATAAACAAAGATAGGGTCCATCAGGAAAGGTGAATTGCTGCAGTGCTATCTGACCCAACTACCCTTCCTTCCACCTTCTTTTTCTCCCTTTATTCCCAACTATCTTTTCTTTTTGGTCTGCCCAGTGTCTAGTCAATCAATTAATCAATCAACAAGCATTTATCAAGCACAGCTAAGTGCTAGGGATACAAAAATAAAAATTAAATCATTCCTGCCCTCAAGAAGATTACGTTCTATGAGAGGAGATAACATATACCCATAAAAAGTATAACACTTGGCTCAAAAGCCATTTGCAGGGGTAGCTAGGTGTCGAAGTGAATAGAGCACCGGCCCTGGAGTCAGGAGGACCTGAGTTCAAATCCAGCCTCAGACACTTAACACAAAAACTAGCCATGTGACCTTGGGCAAGTCACTTAACCCCAATTGCCCTGCCTTCCCCCCCTCCAAAAACAAACAAACAAACCAAAAATCCATTTGCATAGGATTCTCATTCTCAAAGACAATCCTGGTCTTTTTCAAGGCTTCCAGTTTCTATAGAAAAGATAAGCCATTCCAGTCTCTCTTTAGGATCCTGAAGGGAGAGAAAGACTTTGGGAAGAACCCCCCATGTTGAGGAGCTGGCAATCACTAACATTAGATTATTTCCAGACTACCACACTAGAGATTTTGGGAAATTTCCCCTTAAGAGAGATATGGGACTCTCCCTCTTGGTTGAGTTATCTCACTCCCAAAAGGAGAGCTTATTCATTCTGTGTATCATGTGGTATTCTCCTATGTATATTTTCTCTGATTTCTGTTTTGTTATTAACTTGGATAAATGAATTTATTTGCTATTATATGTGTTTATTATGGAAATGGAATCTGGTGGGAAGGAAGTTAAGTCTTAGATATATAGCTTGGGACACTCCTCCATTACAATATTATTGTTATTACCTATAATTGTTTTCCTGGTTCTTCTCACTTCACCTTGCAACACTTTATACAAGTCTTTCTAGGTTTTTCTTAATTCATCCTATTCCATTCATCATTTCTTATAGCACAATAGTATTCCATCACATTCATATGCCATAACTTTTTCAGTCATTCCCTAATTGATGGGCTTCCCCTCAGTTTCCAATTTTTTGCCACCATAGAAAGAGGTGTTATAAATATTTTTGTAAACATATAGATCCTTTTCCTCTTTCTTTAATCTCTTTAATGTATAGATCTCTGGGTCAAAGGGTAAGCACGATTTAATAACTTTTTGACCATAGTTCCAAGTTGCTTTCCAGAATGACTGAACCAATTCACAAGTCCAGCAACAGTGTATTAATTTACCTGATTTCTTCTAGCCCTTCTTGTCATTCCTCCACCACTGCTAGTTTTTTTTTTTTAAACATTGCCAATCTGATGGCTGGGAGGCAACATCTGAGACTTGTTTTATTTGCATCCCTCTACTTAGTAGTAATTTAGAGCATTTGTCATATGGCTATTTTGAATATTTTCCTCTCAACACTGCTGATACATCCTCGAACCATTTATCAGTGGGTGAATGGGTCTTATTCTTAGAAATTTTAATCAGTTCCCTACATATGTTAGAAATCAGACTGTTATTAAAACTTGCAACACAGATTTTTTTCCCTTATTTTCTTTCTTCTAATTTTTGCTGCATTGATTTTGCTTGTTCAAAAAAAAACTTAAAAAAAATATTATGTAATCAAAATTGCCCATTTTACATCCTGTGAGTGTCTCTATCTTTTGTTTGATTATAAACTCTTCCCCCATCCACAGATATGGCAGGTAATTTCTTCTATGCTCCCCTAATTTATGTTTATGATGCTACTCTTTATGTCTAAATCATGAGTCCATTTGGGGCTTGTCTTGGCAAGACAGTATAAAATGCTATCCTATATCTAGTTTTTGTCAGACTGCTTTTCAGTTTTCCCAACAATTTTTTTTTGGAGGGGGAAAGACAAGGCAATTGGGGTTAAGTGACTTGCCCAAGGTCATATAGCTAGTAAGTGTCAAGTGTCTGAGACTAGATTTGAACTCAGGTCCTTCTGACTCCAGGGCTGGTGCTCTATTCACTGCATCACCTAGCTGCCCCAACAATTTTTGTCAAATAGTGAATTCTTGTCCCAATAGCTGGAATCTTTGCACTTGTAAAACACTGAACTTTCTTGCTTTTCTATATTATGTCTGTAATCTGTTTCTACTGATCAAACTCTCTATGTCTTACCCACTACAAACTCCTTTGATGATTATGGTTTTGTAGTGTAGTTTAAGATCTGGTACTGCTAGGATCCCTTTCTCTCCACTTTTTTTTTCATCAATTCACTTGAGATTCTTGATCTTTTGTTTCTTTTGATGCATTTTATTATTGTTTCTTCTAGCTCTATACAGTAATTCTTTGGTAGTTTGAGATGGCACTGAATAAATAAATTAATTTAGGTAATATTATCATTTTTATTATATTGGTTTGGCCTACCCATGAACAATTAATATTTCTCTAATTATTTAGATCTGTCTTTGTGTAAAGAGTAATTGTGCTCTTATAATTCCAATGTGGGTCCTGGAAGGTAGACACCAAAATATTTTACACATTTTGTAATTATTTTAAATGATTTTCTCTTTTTATTTCTTCCTGCTTGATTTTGTTTATAATATACAGAAATGCTGGTGATTTATGTGTGTTTATTTTATATCCTGAAAATTTGCTAAAGTTAATTATTTCAATTAGTTTTTAGGGGACTCTTCAGTGTTGTTCTCTAAGCAGAATATCACCTGCAAAAATAGTATTTTTGGTTTTTTGCCTATGTTTATTCTCTTACTACTAGATGGCACAGAGGATAGAGCACTAGTCCTAGAGTCAGGAGGACCTGAATTCAAATTTGGCTTCAGAAATTTACTAGCTTTGTGACCCTGGGCCAGTCACTTATGTCTCTGGTCCTCATCTGTAAAATGAACTGGTGAAGGAAATGGCAAACCAGTCCAGTGTCTTTGCCAAGAAAACTCCAAATGGGGTCACAGAGTCAGATACAACTGAAATGACTAAATAACAACAGCAGCAACAACAAAATTTCTTCAATTTTTTTATGTGTGTCTTATTGTTATAACTAGCATTTCTAGCAAATACTAAATAGTAATAGTGATAATGGACTTTTTTGCTTTACTCCTGATCTTTTTGAAAAGGCCTCTAGCTTATCTCCATTACATATAAAGATAACTCTTAGTTTTAGATGGATAACTAATTATCATTTTAAGGAAAGTTCTATTTATTCCCATATTTTCTTTTTTTCTTTTTTTTGCTTGCTTGTTTGTTTCATTTTTTTTAACTTTTTTTTTGGAGGGCAATTGGGGTTAAGTGACTTGCCCAAGATTACACAGCTAGTTGTGTGTGTGTGTGTGTGTGTGTGTGTGTGTGTGTGTGTGTGAAGTGTCTGAGGCTGGATTTGAACTCAGGTCCTCCTGACTTCAGGGCTGGTGCTCTATTCACTGTGCCACCCAGCTGCCCCATTCCCATATTTTCTAGCATTTTAATAATAATAAGAAGAAGAAGAATGTGAATTGTACTTGTCAAAAGCTTTTTCTGCATCAATTGACATAATCATATAATTTTTGCTATTTTTGTTATTGATATCGTCAATTATGCTTATAGTTTTCCCAATATAAAATCAGCTTTTCATTCTTGGCATAATAAATCCAGTTTGATGATCTATGATGTCTGTAATATGTAGCTGGAGTCTCCTTGCTAATACTTTAATCAAAATTTTTTGCATCAACATTCATTAGTTTTCTTTGTTTTGACTCTCCCTTGTTCAAGTATCAAGACCATATTTGCATCATAGAAGGTATTTGGTAGGATTCTTTCTTTTCTTATTTTTTCCATAAAGGTTATAAAGTATTGCAATTAATTGTTATTTAAATGTTTGGTGGAATGCATCTATAAATCTATCTGATGTAGAGCTTTTTTCCTTTGGGAGTTTATTTATGGCTTATATAACTTTTTTCCTAAGATAGGGCTATTTAAATACTCTATTTCCTGTTCAGTTAAACTGAACAATATATTTTTTAGAAAATATTTATCAATTTCATTTATATTGTCAGTTTTATTGGCATATATTTAGATGAAATAGTTCCTAATAATTGTTTTTATTTCTTCTTCATTGGTTTTGAATTCTTCTTTTTTAATATTGGTAATTTGGTTTTCTTCTTTCTTTTCTAAAATCAAGTTACCTAATAGCTTATCTTTTTACTAGGTTTTTTTTTTTAAGCTCCTGGTTTAATTTTTAATTCAATAGGGTTTTGTTTTGTTTTGATTTGTTTTTTTGTTTGTTTTTTTGCTTTCAGTTTTGATAATCTCTCCTCTGATCTTGAAGATTTCTATTTTGGTATTTAATTGGAGTTTTAAATTTTGTTAGTTTTTCCTAGAGTTTTTTGTTGTTGTTGTTGTTGTTGTTGTTGTTAAGTTATGTACTCAATTCATCGATCTGTTCTTTCTTTTTTTATTGATGAAAATGTTTAGAGATATAAATTTTCTGCTAAGTAATGCTTTGGCTGCATTCCACAAATTTTGGTGTGTTTTCTAATTGTTGCTATTATCTTTAATTAAATTATTGATTGCTTCTAGGATTTGTTCTTTAAGATTAAGTTATTTAGTTTCTAATTACTTTTTAATATTTGCTTCAAAAGTCCCTTATTGAATATAATACTTAGTGCATTATGTCAGTAAAAGATGAACTTAAAACTTCTGTTTTTCTACATTTGTTTATGAGGTTTTTATGGTTTAATACATGGTCAATTTTTCTAAAAGTGCAGGAAATAGGTACACTCCTTTTTGTTCCCATTCAATATTCTTCAGAGATCTATGATATTTTACTTTCCTAAAATTCTTTTTAGGTCCTTCATTTCTTCTTCTTCTTCTTCTTCTTCTTCTTCTTCTTCTTCTTCTTCTTCTTCTTCTTCTTCTTCTTCTTCTTCTTCTTCTTCTTCTTCTTCTCCTTCTTCTCCTTCTCCTTCTTCTCCTTCTCCTTCTTCTCCTTCTTCTCCTCCTCCTCCTCCTCCTCCTCCT